>MU223834.1:802150-813668 GCA_018584345.1 Thuja plicata | reverse complement strand
TGAGTTCCAATACTGACCTTTTAAACTTGATCATGTGAGAGATAATCATAGAATGTATCTCTAATTTATCTATCTCTTGGTACTTGTCATAAACATTTGAAATTGAGTCAAGTCTTCCTTCATTAATCATTATGCTCCTTAAGACTTCAAGAATAGGTATGAATCCTACCTCAAGAGGGGCTTGAGTATTCTTAACTTTTCTCTGTGTTGTCCTTGAGGATGGGTGACTTGTGGGAACTTGTTTCTTTCTTCTAGTCAATTTGCTTGGTACCGAAGGTGGAGAGGATTCCAAGTCAATAGTAGTTGAAGGTGCAGATGTGCCTTCATCAGATTTCTTCTTCTCCTTCTTATGGATATCATCTGATTTCTCTATCTTGACATTTGTAGGTGTTTGTTTAAGCTCTCTTGCAATTTTAGCTTCCATGGCTTTATCTAGGTCTACTTGTGTGACCCCATGAACCTTTAGGATGTTAGATGTAATCCTTGATGCCTTTCTTTTATTATCTGCACTGTATAAGATAGAATCAACCTTATTTTTCTTCTCTCTGTATGTACCCCATCTTGGCTCTTTTGGATCTTTAGGTGCAGACAAAATAACTTGTGCATATCCTTCCAACACATGTTCTTCAAATTCATAACCAAGTGGGTGGATCCATTTGGTTCTTGGCTCAACTTCTTCCATGCATCTACAGTAAGTTTCCACCATGAAACATATGGTGTCTTTGTACTTTTTAACTATCCTCTCCAATATTTTGAACTTCTTCTGCATCTTGATCCTGAATGTTTTGATTTCCATGTCCATAGAATCCTTTACACTACTTTCTGATGTAGCCTTTAATGAAATTTGGTACATAGTAGTTTTTCTCCTGTCTATGTAAAGATTAGAGACTTTACCAACAATGTGGAAGTATAGGTAGATAATCAAAGAGCCAAATCTGAGTATTGTTCTCTTGTCATGCTTGATAGCTATAATGTTCTCAATCAATTGTGCACGCAATATCTCACAGAGATTATATTGTGTGTTATCTCTTGCCATCCTTATTGTTGCTAGAATAGTAGTTGCGGACACACTATTCAGTCTGATTACGTGCTAAAACTTGTAGCCAAGTATCAAGGTGAGGAGTTTGATTTATTCTTCCATAATTGGATCAACAGTCATCCCACACCTATCACTTCTAGATAAGCATGCATGCTCAACCTGTTTCTTTACATCCTTTCTAGTAGGAAGAATGGGTCCAACCTTGGAGAGTCCAGTCATCTCATGAATGAGGTCAGTAGTAATGCTGAGAGGAACTTCACCAATCCAATATAGATCATCATGTATCCTACTAAGTAGAATTTTAACCCATTCTGGTTCATAAAACTCATGCGCATTTGTATACTCAAAAATAGGGTTATCAGTGAGATGCACGTATTCATCCTTGAATGCATAATCTGGTTTCATCATCGATTCCATGAGCAAGGTTATGCTATTTTCACCAACAGACTCCTTCTTATAGTAAATGTAAGCATGTATGTCTTCTACATGCATGACTCCTAGCGGAGTCTTGGAGAATTCCCCTTCTACATCATCTAGCATAGACGAATGGATGCTTCTTAAACACATATCTATTTTTCTTAGAGATGTTAAACACTGTAGGAGTAGCCATTACTTACTTGTAACTTGTATAAGTAGGGTTTCATGAGATTTTGAAATGACGCATCCACTAGGGTTCCATTTCAACTTCAATTTGTCTTGCTAACCAACCAATGGTTTATCCTTCAACAATTCAATGCTAACTATTCCTGCACTCTCTAAATGCTCAATCTTGAATGCAAAGTGAGGATAAAATATCTTTATTGACTTGTATAAAAGGTTATTGCATTTAATGCTTGTTGTCGTAACGTGGTTTACATTGAGAATTTCAATCTTTGCTTCAGTCAAAGTTCAAGCTATGTGTCTATACATACTTCCTCATTTTGTCATAAGTTACATGAATCCATAGGCACATACTTAGAGGTGAGTATACCATCCATGCAAGGGTTTAGAGCTAGAATAGCCCCCCCTAAGATCAAGAAGGCCAACTTAACCAGAATTAGAAGGTGTGTCCATTGACGATGCATCTACTACCTTGTTAACATCATCATCTTTCTTTACTTCAACCCATATTTTACCTAAATCTTCTATAGCTTTTACAAACTCGACTTCACCAGATTCTTCAAATAATGATTATTTAGGCTTTTCTTGTTTTTGAGTTCTTAACCTACAAAACCTTGAGATATGTCCTTCTTTGTTACATGAGTGACAGATGATTGGAGGTCTATTGTAGGATTTGACAAACGTCAAATCTTCCCAAGAAACCTGCATGCAAGACAGTTACAAAGAAGAAGAAGCAGACAGAAGAGAGAAGGATCCAGAAATCTATGGCGGCCGATAGGCCAGAGACAGGAAAACCATGTTAACAGAAATGATTTCTATATTCAACAATAATGATTTACAAAACTATCTCCTCACAAAATACAAAGAGGTGATTCCTTATAAAGGAATACCGAAACCCTAAAAGGGAAACTACAAGAAAAAGAAATTGCCTAAGGTTAGCTAAAGCAAACTAGAGTGAATAGGGAAGTTACTAATTAGATCATAAAGATTTAAATTAGTAACCTGATAGACTATTACTCTAACACCCCCCCTTAAGATAAGCTTAGGGAGAAGCCAAACCTAGAAAACTACTACAGAAAGTAGGAAAGAAGGGTCCCGGCAACTAGGCCTGATCAGGTACCCAAAACAAAGTAGACTAGATGAAGAAAACCTTCAATCTAGAGAAAAAGGTGTCCCAGAGAAAGGAACAAGAAGAGAGCAAGAAGCATCTCCGAAGCATGTCTGAAAACTCTGTCAGAAGATACTGCTGGAACCCCCACTAAAGTGCATGACCAGGTAGAGAAGAAAAGTGTCTGAAGAGCTAATCAATCGAACCAGGAAGTAATAGAACCAACAGGTGAACCCCCCCCATAGTGCTGAACTGGGAGAGGTGACAGGAACACTGAAATGCAGTACCAGAAATAGTTGCATAAGAAGAACCAGGAACACCAATAGTGCAATATAAGCACACACACAGGATAAAGGGTGGTGTCATAGACACAGACTACATGGGATAATGTCATGGAAGGTACGCTCACTTGACAAGAGTGGATGTGCCTAAAGCGGCAAATGCATCATAATCCCCCATGGCACTTTATAACACAGTGCGGGTACAAAAATCAAACCAGGTGTACCAGATCCAAAAATGCAGAAGAAGGCACTTTATCTCAGTGCGTTTACAGAACAAAGATGCATCAGAAAGAGCATGCAATCTCAGAATTCAGAAAGAAGAGTGAACTATGAAACCAGAAGAAGAGATCCCCGGACCTAAAGAACCAAGCACGCCACCAGAGTGCATAAACTGCAAAACACAGAGGAGTGAAAACCTAGAGTAGAATCTAGAAGAAATACCTTTGCCACTGAATAGTACATAGAATCATCTTTCCGATGATATCTCGTTTGCCGAAAAAGGAGTCCGGATGAGCCAGATATGGCTCCCGGAAGGCAAAGAAAGACATCAGACTTCAACAGAAAAAAGTGCTATTGAAATGGTGGAACCAAAAACCCTAACCTCTACCATCGGAAAGATCTCAGAAAGAGCTTTCCGACGGTATATGGAAGTCAGAAAAAGACCTTCGTATGCTCCCCGTAGAGCGAAAAAAGGCCCAGTACCCCCAAAAAGCCAAAAAAGGGCCACAGATAAGCCCCTGGGGCCAAAAAATGTCCGGCCTCTAGGCGCATGCGCGCTCAGGGGGCTGGGGCGGAGCCCCCAGATCACCATATGACCACGCTGATATAGCATAAATCCCCCGGGGGCTAGCGCAAAACATGCCACCCGGGGCGGCGGTGGAGCGGCACGGGGAGGGGACCGAGCTGTCAGAGCGGAGAACCGGGAGGCCAAGCGGAGCGCAGAAGGGCCGTGGTCGATGAGCGGAGCAGCGCAGGGGCGCAGAGCTGATGGAGCTGGGAGGCGGCGGTGGAAGAGCCGCAAGGGTTCGCTGAAGGCGGAGCAGAGGAGTGGCGTGTCAGTCACCGGCCGGCGGCGGCGGAGCGCCGGTGGCCCGGCGATGGCGCAGCGGCGGCCACATCAAACTATTAACTGCCCGCGTAATATTAAACCAAAAAAACTATTAAAACAATATTTTTTTTTTATTTTTTTTAATTTTTCTCATCCGTACGGCCCTCGAGAGGGCAAGAAAATTTTCCCAGAGCCCCGGTGTCTAAAATGGACAAACCTTATATGGTTTCTGGGGTTTTTGGGCCTTCTGGACGCAATGGCAGTGTCCGTTTGGGCCCAAAATGCCTCAAAAAATAGAAGCCCCCCAAAACCAATAAACAAATGCCAGAAAATGCCTGGCGAACTGCAAACCCTCTATGCTTCAACAGAGAACAAACAGCCAGCAGCAAGATGGCTCTGATACCATGTAGGATTTGACAAATGTCAAATCTTCCCAAGAAACCTGCATGCAAGACAGTTACAAAGAAGAAGAAGCAGACAGAAGAGAGAAGGATCCAGAAAGCTATGGCGGCCGATAGGCCAGAGACAGGAAAACCATGTTGACAGAAATGATTTCTATATTCAACAATAATGATTTACAAAACTATCTCCTCACGAAATACAAAGAGGTGATTGCTTATAAAGGAATACCGAAACCCTAAAAGGGAAACTACAAGAAAAAGAAACTGCCTAAGGTTAGCTGAAGCAAACTAGAGTGAATAGGGAAGTTACTAATTAGATCATAAAGATTTAAATTAGTAACCCGATAGACTATTACTCTAACATCTATTGGTATTGTTGATCATGCTACACTGCTTGGCTGTGTGTCCATTATAATTACATATTTGACATGTAATGTTCTGATAATTTCTCTGATTGTATTGATTCAGATTTCTTTTGTTCTACTGTGACTGATTTCTTTGACTTGTTCTGCAATGTATAGCCCTATGACCAAATTTATTACAGGAGTAACAGTAGCCATTGAAAGGTCTTACCTCTTTACAATCTCTTTCCAGGTGTCCCTTTTTGTTACAAGCATAACAAGTTCGGTTAACTAGCTTGTGTTCATCTTTAGGAGGTTCTGCATTACCCTCTGCAAGATTCTCAATTTTCTTTGCTTCTATGGATTATTCTTGTGCTTTCTTTCTTTCTTTCATTGTATTGATTTCAATTTGAGCTACACTGTATCCAACACTAGTAGTATCACCTTTTAGCTTCTGTGCATTAAGTTGTGATTGAATTAGATCAAAACTTGTGTGTAATTTTTCAATTTTATATTTTGCTTATGTTAATTCAGATTCAATCTTTTCCTTGATGTTTTCCAACTCCAAGATCTTCATATTTTCTTGCATAAGTTCATCATCTAATTGTTTACTTTCTTTGGTCTTTTCTTCAATAGCAGTTAGGCTATCAGTAAGTTGTTCATTCAGATCTTCAATCTTTTCTTTTAGAGACGTGTTTTCTTCATTCATCTTTTTGACCATTTTTCCCAAATCATTTGTAGAGAAATCTTTCAGATCTTTCCTTAATTTTGTGATAAGAATTTGGGAGCCATCAAATTTTACTTTAAGCTCTTCATTTTATTTTTCAGATCTGTCAAGATCATCAAGGGTTGCTTCAAGATTCTTTTTCAGATGTTTCTCTGCTGCTGAATCCATGATCTCCTCAAGTGGTTAAAATTTCTTTCAGAGGACCAGAGATCTGATACCAATTGTTAGAAACAGTGAGAGGGGGGTGAATCAATGTTTGTCTATTTATCTTTATTTCATCAATTTGAAACTTAAATCAAATATATAATAATTGAAGCATAACACAATAACTCATAACACAAAATATGATTACGGGCAAACCTTGATCAAAGGAAAACCCCAGTGGGAATTAGTACCCACAAATGATTGTACTAGTCTAATGAACCTGTTAGAGTTCCTTTGCCCTATTAGGAGCAGTCTTTACAATGCAAGTACAATGACCCTATTAGGAGTCTTTAAAAAACCCTTTTAAAGGTGGTTGGCTCACTGCCAGAGCTTACTGTTCAATAGGATGAAGACTACAACCTTTAGATAATAGATATACACTATATCAAAAGAAGAACTGTTGTTTTGACACTGTTGTATGATCAGTTTCATTTATGCTCTGATGTTTTAATCTCTTGAAGACTTCTACTTCATACTGATTTTCTTATATTGCTCTTTTTAATATCTTCTCTACTCATTTTCCATTTACACACTTAATACAAAAGTGCATGTCTAGTATATATACATGCCTGAATAGATGACCAGAAACATGACCTTAGTTGGCCCAAAAACAACATACACAACGCTTCCAGACAAATTGGCTTAAACATGTTTACATGAGTGTTAAAGACATATTTACAAACATAATACAATAGGCGCATGGCCATTACAAAATATAATATTATACGCTAATCCAAAATCTAAGGTCGGCCTCATGCTCTGTGCTCTAAACTGCTAGTGGCACTTCAACCTATTGTAACTTCTTTGTACTGTCATACCGTACCATTTCTGTATATTCTAAGCTTAATAACATATCAGAAAGATTAAATATAAAGGTGCATAGTCTCACTCAATAATACGCACGTGCGTTGGTGCTCTGATCAACTACATATCTCTGTACTACTCAATTTTCTATACTTAGCCAATTTGATCTTCAAAGTTTACTATCAAAACTTCATATGACTTTGTTGCCATAATGAAAACACAAAATAAGTCATATACACCATAAGTGTCAAATTTCCAACAAATAGGTTGATTTTTTGACTGGAAAAGGTAGATCAATCGGCCAAATGTGTCATGGAAGTTTTTTTGTCAAAACTTTCCACAGTTGGCATATTCATCGTAAAACCAATGACTAAAAGGTTTAAAAAAAGGATTTGTGAAATATGTTGTGGATGAGCCTTTCACCCTAAGCCCTTTGCATAGTTCATCATTTTTTTGACCTTCCTAACAGTCAGAAACAACGAGGATTCTATATGAATGACGAACAGATTGAGGAATTTTCATCGATGTGTCGACTACCATTCGTCGATATATTCATCGTTCATATAGACTCCTCATCATTTCTGACTGTTAGAAAGGTTGAAAAAATGACAAACTTCTTTATTTTTTAAAAGAAATAAAAATTTTACAATGGCAGAGCAATTAATGTTTTATACCATATTCTCTATTGCAAATAGATATCTAAGGGATACAATATATATCAGTAACAAATCTTCATCCTCCACCTATAGGATATGGGGTCTGAAGGATATCTACCACTAATTCAACATATCAAATACTTGAAGACTTGAAGCAATATAGAAACATCTTATTCTTTATTGTGGGTGATCAAGGCATTGTTCTACTAAATTAATAATACTGATAGGTTAGAGTTTTAACTTAGGAAAATGATCTACTCTTTCTATATTCCCTTTGAATACAATATCACTTGGATCCAATATGTAGAAACAATATTGATTTTGAATCAATGAACCTACAAGCTATATTGTTTCCCCTATCTTCATTCTTGAAATATTTTCCATGATGACAAGAGTCTTGTGGTGACATATTAGGAAACAATAAATTTAAATGATTTTCATGTGCATTTGACTACAAGAAACATGCTCATGGTGTCATGAGCATAGGGTGACCTTTGAGCATAGAAATCATGTTGAACATAAGATTTCACTTAAATATCAAACATTTCTAACATTACATAAATAAATTAATGAGAAAAGGATTTGCTTTTCACAAATTGTTTAAACATGTCAAAACCAATTATGGAGGCATTAATAGAAGACTATGGGGGAATCCATGATGTCAAGATATAACATTGAGGGGTTATAAGAATCAAAAACATATCCAAGAAAATCCTAATATTTTAATAGAATAAGACAGGTTATAAGACTCAAATATAACCAAACCACTCACAGATACCTTCTTCTGGAAATGTTGTTGAAGACAAGATAGTGAAGTTGTCAACCGATCTGATGATGTAAATTATGACTTGAAGCTCTGGATGCCCAAAAGACAGGAAGAGAGAGACAATGTTCATTTGTATTTCTCTCTTCCTATCTTTGGGCATCCAATGCTCGAAGTCATGTTAGTGTCTCTCATTCTTTTCTGAAGCTGTGTCGAGATAAACAAGAAATTTTTGATATAATTTAAAGCATCAAGATCCATTGTAGAACCATGGTTTTCTTTTATGTAACACTTGATGCTTGAAGCTATCTCTCCATGGGTTTTCTCATCCTTCAAGATTATTAAAGAGATATTAGTTACTATAAAATTTGCACTAGAATAGAGCATGTATATTGTACTGACTTTAGAGTCAATAATAAACATAAATGGAAGTTGTAAAGTTAAAACTCTACAAGCATGGAACCCCACCTTCCACATTACTACAAACTAATTAGAATATATAACAAAATATCTACAAGAACCGTAACCAGGTTTCATACCTCAAAAAGTATATATAGTAGTTAAGTAGTTCATCGATGTCAAAGTTAAACGGATATAGGATGAGATTGTTAGCATGCCCATTGGTGAACAAATAATCTTCATATATTTACAAATTATACTTTAAAATAAAATTCAAAGGTTTTCCAAACATAGCTTACTTTAGAAAATAGTTTCAAAAGATATGAATAAAAATATATGCCTTGAGAAAGCCTCTTAATTTTAACTTAAAAATTGTCTACTCACCCTACAAATTATGAATCGTGATGCTTAGTGATTGTAGTAACTGTACAACTATGCTCTCTATTTTATTGGTCTTTAGAACACAAAGGAACTATGACATTACCTGCTTCTCCATAAAAAATATGCATGCAGTAAATGCCAAAACTGGAATTTCATAAAATAAAAATGTCAAAGATTTGTATGCCAAAAATATCCACCAAAAGAAAATCAAAAGCTGGAAATAGATAAATTTGCTAAAAACATCTTACTCAAAAAATGATGGATCCTGTTGGTCACCATAATTTACTAGCTCTTCTATTAATCTTAGCGTCTCAATGACAAAATTCTTTAGTAAGGGTAAATAAAAAATAAGAGACCATGTAGACCAATGGATGTCAAAAAATCCAGTGATAAAAATGGCCAAGAACCATCAAATTCCCTAAAGAATATCAAGGGTAAGGGCAATGCAATATTCTTCATAAGGAAGACAGACAAATGTCATAAGACTAAAGTTTAAGAGAAATGAAAAGGACAATGATAGTTCATAAAAGCACAAAGGTCCTCATGTGTAATATCGCATACCTTCTCAATAATATTTGTGATATAATTTAAAGCATCAAGATCCATTGTAGAATCATGGTTGTATTTTATGTAACACTCAATGCTTGAAGCTATCTCTCCATGGGTTTTCTCATCCTTCAATATTATTAAAGATATATTAGTTACTATAAAATTTTCACTAGAATAGAGCATATATATTGTAGTGACTTTAGAGACAATAATAAACATAAATGGAAGTTGTAAAGTTAAAATTATACAAGCATGGAACCCCACCTTCCACATTACTACAAACTATATAGTGTACATGAAATACATTAAAGGTAATCCACTACCACTCCTAGAAATCTCATATAAACATTAATTTTCTATCTGCAACTTATCCCACAAGAATTATACTATCCAAATATTGGAAAAACATACATTTTGAGTCTTTACAAGAAGAGAAATTATATTCTTAACCAAATTCCCACTCATTGTCCTGCAAAATAAAGGTTAGCCCAATTAATTGCAACATAATCCCTTTGTAATAAATAGAACCAGTGGCCAATTAGAAAATAGAAAAAATCCAGTGACCAATTATAAAATAGCACCCAAAAATATTAATTGTGATATGATGAGAAACTATAGGAGAAAGCTGAATATTTAGTCTCATGAGACACTCTTAGAACAATATTATGGAAGGAGCTAAAATTGTTGTAATAAATTCATTTTTTTCTATGAATTGAGGAGAGATTATTCTTTTGAATGAAGAGTATGAAAGGAGACTAGAATTTTGTGGCACAACATGAGAAATTTTGGCAAAGATTTTCAACAATGGCAGCTAATGTGACAGTCTTAAATAACAAATCCTTCAACATTGTAGCTGAAAGGTGAAATTATTATTTTATTTATTGGATCTAAATTTTCCCTTTTGAGAATAGTAATGTTGTTGACTCTTAATGTGACCATTACCTTACTGTAAATGACACCAACATTTTATCAACAACATCTTTTAAAAAAAATAAAATTACCGCATCCATTAGAACATAACACAATTCAAAAATCAACATATTACCCACAAATCTTGGAGCTAAAACCTTTAAATAGATCTGAAAGCTCACAAATTTTATTTTAATTTCCAACATTTATATTATAGAATCTCCCCTATAGCCTATATAATATTAGATGTAGTTTTGGGCCAGAGTATTGGCACAATCAAACAAGGCTCCTATAATTTTTCACAAGGTTTTGGTGAGTAAGTATGGTAGGGGTTTGGAAGTTAAAAGGGTTCCACATTGGGTAACATTTTGTTGATTTACTGCACTATTTGATTGAAACAAGATTTTATTGATTTGTCAAATATTAAAAACTAGGAGCAAGCTCTATAAGCCTTGATATTCTAATTGAATAGAAGAACTCATTGCTAAAAAACAACAAAATGGACCACAAAAACAAAAAGAAAATTTCTAAGCATTAAAAACCATAGTTACATTTTATCAAAACAAAATAAATTCTAGGAACAAGTTAGAATTTTCCTTAATTCACAAGCTACAAGGAACAAGTGCCTTAATTGATCTAGATGTCGAACTCAAGATGAAAAAGCCAAAAAACTTTGTCAAATTTTGTTCAAACATGCATTCTTGGGAGAGATAGCTGCATTTTTGGACAATATGGACACTAATTTTATGGTGTGTTTGCTGTAAAATTACTATTTAATCAATTTTCATGGTGGGGTGGTGAAAAAGCACTCATTAATAAGGTCTCTTGGAAGCTAGGTGGGCTGATATGGAGTAGAGCCTTCTCTTTTTGAAATAATTGTCTCACACTATTGCCTACTCAAAGGATGAGTGGCTAATGAATTATATTCTTGTGCACAATGAGGAAGACAATGATATTGCTAAGCTGGTTGATCTCCTAGAATAGTCCAAATGGAATTGAACCCTTTGATATGCCATAGCTAGGCAAGAGTAAAGTATCTCCTTAAGGTTGTCTCACAGTCTTAAATAGGAGATGATCAGGAATGTTTCATTTTTCCTATAAATTTATTGTAGAGTGCTTACTTTGTTGAAGTGCTCAAGGAGGCAGGGGATGTTTATTGTAGAATGCTTACTTTTTTGAATTTCTCAAGGAGGCAGGGTATGTTTATGGGTTATAGGATCAATTTATCTTGAGCTTCACTTAGTTTTGAGAATAGTTTAATATTCTCTACTTAACAAGGCCAACCACGTGAAGGTGGAAGCTCATTTC
>MU223834.1:779583-802100 GCA_018584345.1 Thuja plicata | reverse complement strand
CCCCCCCCCCCCCCCCCAACATCACTCTAAATTCCCCATTAACATCTAACATTCATTCATTCATTCATCCATTTATGAAATATAACATTCAATAATTATAATCACATAACATTCAATAAACCTAAAATTAATTAACAATTGCACATTCATCAATAATTCTTCAACATTTAGTAGCACAAAATTATATTCATTAAAACAACGTAAATATATTATCAAAAAAGGTTTATTCCAATCTTTTCTTTTTTGGTTTCTTAATTGGTATTTGCATGTAATGGCTAAGTAGAGCATCAAGATCTTCGTCATTTCCCTCCTCTTGTTCTTGTGAACCCAATGTATGCCTCCTCATGTGTGATGTAAGAGGACACTGGTGCGCCAAAGGGGGGTCCGCTGCAATAACAACTAAATGGGTTAGATGCACAACATTTTATATTAGTGTTACAAGTATTTCATTAATTAAAAGAACATAGCAACCTATCAAAAAAATTTAAAATAACATAACAGAGATTTTCTTCACCTGACAATGCCACATCATCTCGGATATGGTGAACACTCGGATCATCCTCCACTTGTTCACCATGACGTTGTGCATGCTCTAAAATGTACACAAGAAAGGTTACACCAATTTTAAATTAAAATGTTAACTTGTATTAAAAATTACACAATTAATGTTCAATAGCAAATGAATACCTCCATCACTGCGATGCACATTAGGGTCTTTGTCATGTGGAGGTTTTGTGCTAGGATTAGAAGGCTGCATTGAAATGTCATGCGCTAAAGAGGTTAAATAAACATCAAATATATTATCGCTCAAGTATTTAATTTGAAATAATTTTCATTTGGCCTACTTACTTGTGTGTGAACCGACGCAGGAGAATATTGGCTTTGGCGTATGCGTTCGGCCACGGATTTATAGCCTTCCTTTAAGCCAATCTTTTTGTCTTCTTCCATTGGTGCTACATTAAAATCTGAGACCTGCATTTTTGGCTTAATATCATCAATTCTGCAAGTATTGTTTGATTACATAAAATTGTTTGCAATTTATAAAAAATTTGATTCAAAATTTCATTTACTGCTACTTACAATTCTTGCTTGAAGTTTCAGATAACCACTAGAGCCAAGTTTGTGTTGGCCAATATTTTCTATTCTGGCCTTTATAGCCTTTCATGTGTCCTGAAGTCTATGAAAAGTTCAAAATATGTTAGATTATATAAATATACAAATCACTAATTAGTGCATAATTTCATTCTACTTAATACTATCGCATACCTTCTATTATCATTTACTGGTGCAACTCCTCTTTGGCTTTGCGCTTTCTCCTTTGCATCCAAAATGAATTCCTTCCACGCCTTCTCTAGAATCACAGGAGGATGCTCGTACTTTGAGTTGCTCACTAGATTCCTTCTGTATGCATCCCTCGCAGTCTTTAGATGTTTGCAAGCTCTTTGAAGAACATTGTCACTGTAAAAAATTTTACTTCCAAAGAGATCCTCTAAAGATTTTATGAGCTGATATTTTAATTTTTTATCTTGTAAGTTCCACCTTTTAAGAAAAAACAAAGTTGTTAGCTAAAAAAATTAACTGAAGTTGCATACCTTGAATATAGTACAATAAATCGATGAAAGGAAAAACATTCTAGAAATTATATGAAATCAAAGCAGTGGGATAGGGTTAGTTAACATATGATGTTCCACCTTGTACGTATGGTGGACTCGAATAGTGATAATGTCATCTCATGAAGATTTTCATAAAAAACTTCATTCCCTGCAAACACATCATGGGATCATGAATCCAAAATGAGTTATGAATAAGTAAATTAAAATTAGATATAAATAATAATAATTTTAAAGTACTTGGAAGCTTAGGTAATTTTAATGGAATCATATCTTCATCGTTTAACAACAATGACGTTGGCAATTTTCCCGTACTAGCAACACGGGTAGATCCAGGAAATGCCACTGAATTATCACTATTACTGGTCTCTATTTCCAGAGGATGTGTATCTTGTACTGTACAAAATTATTCCACTATGAAATGCATCCAAGATTAAACTACAAATCAATCCATAACTAACACATAATTGAATATAGAAAAATAAGGACCTACCAAGTATAGACCATGCAAACATGGATGTTTGCATGCTCCTTGTTGCCAACATTGTAGTCGATAATGATGTCCTCATAGGAGGAGGTGTCTAGAGTACATCATGACCTAAATGTATAGTTTGAAGTGAGGAGTCAAGATATATATGTGAGTTTGAATAAAACTAGTAAATCCAATGAAAAATGTAAATTTCTAATCAATAAGACCAATGAAGTTTGTAACCTGTTAACTTAAGGATTATTTTACCTGCGGGACCTGTACTAGTACTAACCTCACCGCGATGTCCATGAGGAGTTTCTTGATTAGTCAAAAAATCCTGTAATAACACATGCATATTTTAGTTCATGACATAAAAGAGTATAAAATATAAAACTTTATTGAACTTTTGTTATAAATAAAGATTCATTACTGCTTACATCCAAATTACATGCTTGTCGCACCAATAATTCTTTCCTCGCCAACATTTCCTCACTTGGATCTGGATCAAGCAAAATGCCAATAATTTCTAAATTGATTTTATTTAATTGCTTCTTGACAATATACACGGGGTTAGGCCTATCTGGGATGGTGTCATCCATATCCTCCACTATGGGTTTTTTGGCTTCAGGCACTTTCCCTTTCCCTGAACATCAATTTCTGATAGGAATAGCAGTAAAACTATGAGAATAACTCCAAAACCCTAAAGAAAAGAACATAATAATATAACATTTTTCTTCTATATTATTTGTACAATTACAATAAGGTTTACCTTTTCTGAAGAATGGGTGGGAGTAAAATCCTTTCCTCCATCATCACGTGGTGGATCCATGTCGTCCTGTGACAAAGATTACATATAAAAAATTCAGCAAAATGAAAGCAATAGACTTAACAAAAAAAACTTATTAATAAAATGGTAGATTGGATTCATAAATTGGAGGTTAGTTTAAATGGTATATAACTTACTTACCACCCCCATGATAGTTTCTTTTTTGTATCTATGCAATTCAACTGGTAATCTATTAGCAGTTCTTGCCCTGCACTTATTAATTTTATCGCACATACAAAAACACGATTCCCCTCACGTGCCTCAAATATGCAATTGAGACTCTTATTAGTTGACCCAGGTTGTGTCCTATTTATAAAACCCATAATATTCCCTTATGTTTTTGGCCTTCTGTAAATGTACATAGAAAATCCTTTACTTTGATCATTTTCTTTCCGTTGTATATAATTCGCTGACAATGCATACCTACGCATACTTTTTTTATATCGAACAATCTGCATCCAATTACTATAATTGTAACAAGGTCTAAAAAACTCCATCAATCCAAAGGTCTGACAAACTTTATTGTAACATACCTTTATGCCATCCATGGAAAATAGGGCCAAACCATGTAATGACGATGGAGCTATACGATATATCTGCTCATTAACACAAAAATCAATGTTAATTAGAGGTAGTTCCTTGGGTACCCATTCTTTTAGAAGATGTGTGTACCTCAAGAGCACCTCAATGTCATCTATGGTCTCATCATCATAAGAACATGACCCCCCTTCAACAAGGAAAAATTGCATGCATTTTGTTAGCACTTTTTCTTGTTGAATCACTATATAGTTTATCAAGCTTGACTCTCGGAATCCGAATTCCAGATTCATACAGGGAAAAGGATAATTAAAAAGGATGTAATCCTTCTTCACTTTAGGTTCCACAAACCTAGGTGGGTGTACCTTTTACATATTATTGATTCTCAATAAACCTAATAGTGGAAAAATGGATTCACTTGTGTCTTAAACTACAACAGTTCACAACACACCCTGCTGATGAACATCATTAACCTTATGTAGAGTTTAAAAAACCAAACAATAAGCTTAAAAAGAGCTATTATCAGTGTAATAAGGACATTCATCCTTCTTCTTTTTGCATTACTAGACTTAGGAAGGATAACCTACTGATTCTCTCTTTAAGGAATCATCATGATGAATTTTATTTCTCAATACAATTAACTAGACATATGTGTTATTAATAACAGAAATAAAAAATTTGTTTGTAATTGATTGATTGATGATAAGAACTAATTTTCAAAGACTTGACCAGTGCCTAATCCTGAGAAAAGAGTCATAATGGAACATACATTCACAATTAAAACAATTAACTATAACACAAATAAAATCCTAGATAGCATGCCTTACAAACTATCCTCTCATTCTCACACCTCTGCATCAGATTCTTGCACAAAACCCTAACCCTCTGGAATTATTTGCAAGGTTAAACTCTCCTTGAAAGAAACTCACAAATAATAACATAGTTACCTTATAATTGGCATATTTAAAATGTCTTACATATTAAACATACAAGAGCTGAAATATAAATGCAAAAAGACATCAGAGATCTGAAATAGGAAATTCCATTGTATTTTATTAATAATTTTTTGATCCAATACATTCAAATAGACTGAAAACCTTTTGAAAACTAGACACAATTGAAAATTTTGCCTCATAGTTTTGATTTTACCATCCCTTACAATATCTTGTTACTTGCTATATATAGGAAGCATTAGCCATCTTGGAATCCTTAAGAATCAAGAATGAAACAAGCTTCAGATGGCTTAGCTAACCCTAAAAACATTAAAATACAAAAATTACAGTTAGTCCTCTGAATGGTGGAAAGACAAAATTTGTTGACAAACAAATTTGATCTTCATTATTCAACAGTTGGCACCTTTGTCTGTTGATATTCTGGATAACTTCATGTAGTTGTAACAAGACCTAGTGACCGCCATTTTAGGCTAACTTACACTATTCTTGAAGATAATTATCCTCCCTGTGCTCAAATCTCAGGTGCCAAGTGTCCTCTATACTCTTCATCTAATATGTCCAAGTCAATTGCTGCAGCCTTCTTCTTCTTGGGCTTGGTGAGAATATCCCATGTTGTTACCTTTGCCTCTGTAGGCCAATTGAAGCTCTGAGTATTCTGAATTTGTGTCTTTTTCCACTCCCATCTGACATATATTATCATCTTAACATTAGTTACAAACTTGTTAAAGTTTGTTTCAGCTTTGAAGGCCTCATCCAAAATCTTGTTGAATATTTCCATGTCCAAGGTGCCATTGTTTAAAATGAATGCCTCTCTATTAGGTAGTCAGGTGTCAAACTTACCTTTCCATACTTCTATTGGTTTAATTTGATCATCCTCCCCCTTTATTGGAGGAATGAACCTATTATAATTAGGGCCAAACATATTAATTTTGGCCTCTATCTGATTTACCTTACCTCTGAAGAGAGACATGGTAGCACTAATCTAATCTATTTCTTCTCCCACCTGGCTCACAATCTTAGGGAGGTCTCCCCTAAGAGGCTGAAAAGATGCTAATATTTCAAAAATTTGGGTCCTAACTGACCATGTTGCAAAATAGGGATTCAAGTTAACACATAATTATTTGTCTCTACTTGTAGTCCAGGCAACTTTCTGTATGCATTATGTACTGAGTCAACTTTGTCATTTAGGACACTGATCCTATGTTGCAAAATCTGCATCAGGGCTTCCAAAATAACCTATTATGATCTGGGGTTGCTTTCTCTATTCCTGTGATATCCCCTACTTCCTCAGTTTGAGCTTCTGCATCTATAACCTGTTTGGGTGAAGCAGGAACTACTTCAGGCATTTCTTGCAACTTTTGAGTCAATTCGACAACAATTTTTTCTAGTGCATTAATCTTTATCTGGCCCAACTCCCTATCTTTCGCTATGGCACTTGATTCATTGAACAATTTCTCATACCTTTGTGACATTTGTTCAGCTTCAGCCTGATTTATCTAGGCAAAATGAGTAAGAACCTGAGATATCTCTAAATATCTTGTATTTTGATAGACGAAGATAATCTTGTCACCATCCATCTTTTCTTGTATATTAATTAGAGAAGGCTTCTTATTCTTTGGAGCTAAACTCCACATTGCTAAAGCTTTGGATTTTGTATTGTATCCAAATCCCCTAATCATATCACCAACCTATGTTTCTGATGACAAATTAATATCAGGTTACCTTTTTATTTGGTCAATAATGAAGGCTGATGCAAGATCCCATCCTGGTACTAGCAACATGTCACTAGCCTTAACCAGTTTTCTAGCCTCTTTAGGTGTCATATCTTCTATCTCTAGATCATAATCTTGCAAGGCTTCCTTGGATTGTGGATTACTTTCAGTAATTTGTAGTTGTGATTCTACTTATTGTTGTTTGTTCCAAATCAGAAAGTTTTTGAACTCCTCTATTTTTATAAAGTCATCATCACTTAAGAATTTCTCCTGATCCAACAATCTTTCATCTTATCATAATTGAAGGGGCAATTCAATTTCATCTTCATCATCCTTTTGGACCTTTTTCCCTTCTCTAATATTTTCCCTTAGCTTATGGTCATAGGGTCTATCACCAGTGATCAGATCACCTACTTGATCCCTTTTCTATCCTTGTCTTCTAAAATAAAATTGCTCCCCTAATTGTACTTTCTATTTCTTAAATTGGGGCTCATCGGTAACTTCAGTATCACGTTCTTTTGTAAGATCCACCATTACATTTTCTTCTTTAGCTTGTTCTATGATATGTGGTTGATTCATGGGGGGTGGGCTAGGACCTGAATAATCTTCATCACTATCATCTTCATATTCTGATGAAGAATGCTTATTGTGCCCTCTATCCTTATCTTCAATCAGATTGTCAAGTTGTTTACACAATGTGTGATATGACTCTATCATCTTGTCTAACCTTTGCAAGTATAGCACATCAGGGAAATAACCCCCAAAGGGAATCCCTTTCCTCTTGGCTTGTCACTCCAAATCCATCAATTCATTGAACATGTATGCTCTTCTTGTGATCTCTTCATCATCCAACATATTTCTTATGAGATCCTCTTCCATACAATGTTCATGTTCTTTTGTATTGGGAATAGTTTGTGTTAGAAGCTTTTTTGCACTCATAATAAATCCTTTTGTGTAAATGTACCTATACAAGGATAAATTCATCCTGTAATGCCTTAACCAATTGTTTACTGAATCTAAAGACCTCTTACCAATTGTAAAGTTGTAAACTTTGAATTTTCAGGGAGTGAAAGTACATTTTCTATGTGGAGCCAAACGCTCCTTATCAGTTAACATCAACTGCCAGATGAATTGCATGACAACTATCCTTGGTGGCACATGAAATGGGAGAATATGTGGTGGGTGGGTACATCTATAAACTCTAATCAGAGTAAAATTCCTTTCATAATAAAAATCCCCCCAATTATGGTCTCCTGGCCATTTATATACAAATTTACAAGGCCTCAGCAATTGTAAAACTTTGGTTCGCAACCTAGTCCTATTGACTCCTAAACACTTCAGAAGTGGATACACCATCCAATTTTGGAATGCACAGAATTCATTCTCCCTTGCTGTATAGTTCCATACTTTCAACAAGAATATCACAGGGTTGCTCTAACCTTGGTGGAACCTTTTAGGTCTCAAGTTATTCACATCCATGATAGGGAAATTGTAATACAAAATTAGATGCACTAACAAAGAATAGTGCATGAATTTAGGGACTTTCTCCTTTTTTTGAATATCCACAAACCCCTAATGAATTTCATCTATAACATACTGGATGTATTCATAGTCTTTGCCTACATGTAGACTTTGTAAATCCAAGACAATCATCAAAATATCTGAACCTATTCTCTCAGCAGCCCCGTCCACTCCTAATACTCTACACAATGCATAGGAAATGTATTTCATATAGTAATTGAGATCTCTATAGAAGTAGGGTGAAGTGCCTGGTATGGATTCTATGTAATTTTTCATCCTTTTGAGTACATGACCCTGAATTAATCTAGACACAGCAAAGGATTCTCTAACATATCTGGCCTCTAATACTTTCAATTTAATCTTTGTTGAGCATGTGTAGTATAGATTAAAAGAATTTATGAAGGATGATCTATCTAGGGTAACTAGGGCAGTTCCATCATCTTTCTTGATGGTTTTAGATAGGGCATCATATCTACTGGCCAGCTTGAGTATCAAATCTACATCTATAAACACATCTGGTACTACCAACATGGCTAGCCCACAGATCCATGGATTTGAAATGGGAACAAATTGTTCACTATTGTTGTCGAAATAATTAAAAAGTGAATAACCAGACGAACCGGGAGTCTTAGCATCTCTAATAAATGACATATCATCACCAAGGAAATTTTCACTCACCTTTTTTATTTTTTCTAGAACCAAGCAATAAAGTCATGAATTCCTCTGAATAATTTCTTTTTCCTATCTAATCCTCCTTGACTTCCTTATTTGTCCCACTGATCGAAGCCCCACTCATAACTTACCTTCTCATATTCTCTATTTTCTGAATTCTAACTGAAACAACTCTATTTTTCTAAAATACAAGCTTTTGACTGCAATTTGCTTCTGAAATTCACACAATTCTCTTTTTCTAAGGACTTCTAAAAACTGTGCAACTCTTCACTCTAGATTCTGAAAGCTTGGTAATCTGAAATGAACACGGAAACACTTACTTATTCATGGGAAATCAATGCACCATTTGATTCGAAATCATAAAAATTCTAGTTAGTCACTTCTGCCATTACTCATGCGTGCATTGAAATCAATTTTTACCTAGCCATGGCATCTGAGGTTGACAGGTGATCAATTTTGAATAATTATTAAATTTGATTGGCTCAAATTATTACAACTTGGCATACTTTAAAACACATTGTCATAACCCTTTTTTTCATTAGCTAGCCATTACATCATGGCATGGAAGAAAACCTTACATCTTTACCTTGCTCTTATTCCATTTTCTTTGGTGACCATGCAACTAACATGTCTCCTTGTCATTGAGAGTTAACCTTAACTCAGGTTTCATTGTGAGACTTAACGCACACCACGAGATCTACTTCTCTATCAACAGTCAAGATCACTTCAATTTTCCACGTCTTTATCTCACTTAACCCATTTTCCTTTAAGAGACTATGTAAATGTATTAAATCAAATTCACTGAAATATTGTGAATTTTTTTAGATACTATGTGACCAGCGTTAGATTAGATTTAATCTTACAGTTTTCACTAAGTCTCATAATGATGTATGTATTCCAAGGCTTACTTGCACATCTACCAAGAGACCTAGCTTGTCTCTATTATAATCCTAACCTTCACTAGGATCTTCCAAAGGCTTAGATGATTAACTAAGACCTTCTCTAGCTCCTCTCCAAGAGCCCAACACTTTGTGCTTCACCTTGAAATACTAACACCATGTAGATTCTTCACTTCCTCTCCTACACTTAGAAGGATCTAAGTGCCAACTCCACACTAGCATTCATGAATAATTTTAGGGATGTTAAACATGTTGTAAACCTTCCATATGTTCCTATTTGAGTCCATTTTGATGGATATCTTAACCCTTTTCAGTTGAAATCAATTTTTAGACCCTAAGAAGCCTAATTAGGCCTAATTCCTTGTAGCCTTTTCAGAAGACCTTTTCCCAATTCTTTCAAAACTTTCCCAAAGAACTTGAAAAACTAATCCCACATTCAGATACCCTTTTTCATTTCACAAATGATTTTGAAATTTTTAGTCTCCTAAACCCTCTATACATAGGGTTCCTATTATCTAGGACCAATAGGGCTAATAGGCCTAATTAGTAGGACCTTACTAATTTCTCACTCAAAAATTGACCAAATGGATTGGTGAGTTCACAAATCTCTCAATAGAGTAATATTAGGTCATATCCCACCTATCACTACACTTTTCCCATACTTTACTTTCCTTCCCCGCATGAAATGCTCAATTCTTCACCTCCAAACCTCTAACCAAGCACTATCAGCTCGCTTAGGGCTTGGTACTAAAAATAGAAACTTGACTCCACAAGACTCCTACCTCTACATATGTATAGACCAATGACTCCCCTAAAATATCCACCTAGCCTTAGGAAGATCCCATGGTTAGATTTCATGGGGGAGCCATGAAATGAAAAAATGGTCAGGACAGGACCAGTGAACTCCCTAAACTGAAAACAATTTACTTAAGACCTTAAACTAACTCAAATCAAATTAATTACTAAATGAAAAAGTCTTAGAACTATCCTATTAACACAAAACAATAACTAAATCTAGGAATTCAATCCATATGATAGCACTGTCACACTAAAAATCTCGGGTTCTTCACAAAATCAGAGTTGCAGAGCTATATTGATTATCCAAAACTTGTTACAATGAAAAACTATTTCCTCTAGATTCGAGCCTCCATACATTAGATGCCATATTCCATATTTCTAGGGAATGTTGGTCAATATCCCACTCCTATCTTCTAGGGGGATCCAAAGTAACCGAGTTGCATGCAACATTTTCAATAATTGCAAAATGTTGTAATGACAACATTGTAACAACTTTTGGCATCTTTTCCATTATGCCAACTTCCTAAGTTTTAGGGCCTCTATCCTCTATACTCGAGGAACCAACTTCATTAATGGCCTCCAAGAATCTCTATGACAATATTTATGTGTTTAGGACACATTCAAATCTCAAATCCATCTCTAAGCTTCTAAGCCTAAGAACATTTAAAAAGCTAGTAACAATGACTATTTTGGTGACCTTAGTCCTAATGACTAACTCACCTAGTCCACAATGCAATGACCTTCTAAGTTCTAATTAAACACACTACCTTGACTTGGCCAATGTCAAGTACAAGCCAAAACATTACAACTATGGAGGTTAGCCTAGGTGTGCTCCTGCACCACATAATCTTCAACTTAAACCCTAATTTGTTACGAGACTCGACGACCACAACTTGTCTTTTTCGCCCAATAAATTTCTTAACCTTGATTTTCCTCAGAGATTACATGACAACCATAGGATATCTGCATAACTTAAACACATGTCTCAATCTGATGTTTTTCTTTTGATTGCTAAAGAATTTCTGACTTTTCAACTTCTTTCAGCAACTTAACGCCAACCTTCTAATCTTTACTCGATCTACGATCTAGATTCATTTATTTAAACTTTACCACTCGAACTTAACTCTTACTTGACCATGATTCTATTTAGAGACTTGGCGACTGTATGAAATTGAAGTCATGGAAAAATTTCTTAACTCATTCATTTATATGGAGACTTCGCGACTACCATAGGATCAATCTGAGGATCAATTGTCAGCATTAAATCTCCCATTCTGATGAAACATATTATTTCCCTTTTGAGACTATGTGACTAAAGTGGGATCTTTGCATAACTTGGACACATGTTTGTATCTGAATCACCATCGCTAAATCACTGAAACCTCCTTGACTTTTTGACTTTTATCAGCGGCTTCACAATGGCCATAGGATCAATCTAAATTGGACGATAGTCGCTTTATCTCACAGCTTTTAACTTAACTCTCATTTCCTTTCGCAATCATGTGACTACATGAAAAATTCCACCCATCTTTAACTTTGATTTTCTTTAGAGACTGTGTGAGTGAGTGATCTCAAAGTTGCCAAAGGATTTCATTAACTCTGGTTTCTTTCTGAGACTTTCTGCACACCGTAAGATCAAGATCTATATCAACAGTCTGCGTGAAATTTCCTTAACACTAAGGGAATATTATTTTCTCTTTGCAGTAACGTGACCAAAGCATTTCGCCAAGTCTCGAGAGGAAATGGAATATTCTTAATGCTTAAAGAAACTTCACGACCACCTTGAAACATGAAAATAAACACATGGGATAAAAGACTTAAGTTACTCGTTAAAGTAACTTCAAAATAGAACACAGCCAAGAATATTTAGGGTTTTTTCTTGAATATACATGAAAACTAACCTAGGACATAGGGTTTTCCACACTTCTTGAATTTATAGGCTCAAAAATCATTATTTGCAAAGGGATTTTGATAGTATTGGACAATATTTTATCATTTTCAGGCAAGAATAACCACTGTGAACCAAAAAATTACTAGCAAGTTTCAAAACCAGAAATACAACCAACACGTTTAATGAACTTTCTTCTAATCTTTTGACATTTGGTTGATTTCCCTATTTTAGGTCTACTACATGTCTCACTTTTGTCTTCTATTCCCATATTTTCCTGACTCGAGGAAGACAAACCTGACAAGTACATATTAGGTGGTTCCTGCAGTCCATCAAATGACAGATATAGTTGGTAAGAAGTGAGATATTTTTCTAAATGAGGGTAATGCTGATGTAATCTATAGGGTGTATTGACATATATACATGCCAATCCATGTCACTATGTAGGATCCTTGTAAAAGGGGTACAATATCCTGCATATGTGAATCATTTATCTTAAGATAGCCAAAAATTATGTCATACATATGCTACAAATTACATAGAAGACAACATGAACAATATGCATTCATCATAATCATTGTATATTTTTTAATTACTTACCTTTACTTTATGTGTGCTATGCAAGATTATCAATAAAAGGGGTGACGATGTCTGTAGTCAATTGCCTATTTCCACAAAGGGTTACAATCACACAAAATATATGCATGTAATCAGCACCAACAATTGAGCATCATAAGCAATACATTGGTAATTTGTTAAACAATAAATACATTAAATCTACGAGTAATAACTGAAACACATGTATCATAAATCACATATGTTGTAATCATTAGAAATGAACACATTAATTTAATTGTACCATGGAATTAGAGTTTAATACATAATAAATTAATTATGAAAACATATAAGTCAAATAAAATTGTATGACTAGATCAATATTACCATCATCATCATGACCATCATTATCATCATCATCCTCAACATGATCATCATCATCATCATCATCATCATCACCACCAACACCACCATCATCGCCATCATCATCACCATCATCATCATCATCATCATTATCATCACCATCACCATCACCATCACCATCACCGTCATCATCATCATCATCATCATCACCATCACCACCACCATCACCATCATCATCTTCTTCTTCTTCTTCACCATCTTCTTCTTCTTATTCATCTTCGGTTTCTTCTTCTTCCATCACATTATATTTTATTGGCCTTCCTCTTGAATCATGTCTAACAACAAATGACCAACCCAATTTTTGTGGAACCATTATGTAAAACACTTGCTCACATTGGCTTGGAAGAACATAGGGCTCATTTCCAAATGGCTCAAATGACCTTGTATTAATCATTGTAAATCCATTATCATGTTCAATAACAGTTCTATCAAGATTATTTTCATTCAGTCATGGCATGTACTATTTGATGACAAATAGAACTAATTTGAAGGATTCAAAGTCGCACTCAAGTATATCATCCAAAATGCCATAGTATCAGTTTTGAGATTCTTGAGGATGCATGTCATTTCAAGATGAAATATTAGTGACCTCGAAGACTACAGTTATCCCATAATCACAAGTTTTATTTGTGTCATCCAACTTTTTTATGCAAATTTTATGGCCATGGTAGTACATAGCTTTGTGTTTCTTGACCTAAAAATTTTCAAACATGTGAAAATCATTTTCATCGTGAGTTGATAATAAACATATGGGTCATGATTAATAAATTTATATGTACCTGTCTACCTCTTAAACCATTTTCTAGATCAATTACCATTGGCGTAACATTGGAATCTCCATTATGATGAGCTTCTTTAACCAATGAAGCAACACCTTCCCATGTTAATGAGTGACCATTTTGTTAAAATAGTCCAGTCCACGTCGTCATCCAATCTAGATTGTTCACAATATACAAATGTAGTGCATCCCACTCTTGACCAACTATATAAAAAAAGACAACTTAGAAACAACTTCAATTGAAAATTTATAATAATTAATTAACTAAAATAACATCTTATAATTACCTTTCACTTTCCTCAATCTACCATTTCCCATCAAGTACTCCCCTTCAAATTTGTTAATGGCGTTGGGGTCCCAAATGCGATCTACATGCATCTTTGCTGAAAACTTAGGAAGATATTCACTAATGTACACCATGGTATGGTATACCATATATCCCTCCACCATAGAACCCTCAAGATGTGTTCTTTGTCAAACCAAACCCTTCAAAAATTTCAGGTGTCTCTCAACCATTCACATTGACCTAGTTTGTACAGGTCCACATAATTCAATCCCCTCAACTTGATGTATGAGGTAGTGTTCTTGTGCATTGAAAAAAGTAGAAGGTAAACACTTTTGCATTTCACACATAAGATGAGGAATTTTTCTCTTCCAATATTGTATAACTTCTTTATTCATTTCTTTCGATGACAACCACCTAGATGCGCTTCAACATGCAAAAACATATAAATGATACTTTACAAACAATATACAATAAATTAATGAAAAATTAAAACAAGTCGCAAGTATAATATCTATACAGAAAATATAATAAATAACGCTTCTAACTTCATGTATTTTCCAAGATCATATATAACTTGTTTGACACTGTGGTCGAAGTGGTGTGGGAGAGATAGAGGTAGAACGTACTATGATAATTATAAAATGATCATTTCAATATTTTAGAGAATAATACAATGAAAACTACATGTAGTATACAAATATATAGAGAATACAAAATAACATGAATTACCTTAATAAAGGTATGCCAATCATGTGTTTTCATCCCTGGCCCAAATTCACTTTTCTTTGATATGAGATTATTTATTTTCGCAACAAACCCTGTGGGAAATTGAATTTTTTTTTATGACTTCTTTTATAGCATTGCTTTGTTGCTCTGATCATAACCAAGGAAGGGCACTTTTATCAATATGGTCTCTATTGTTATTTGATAGAATGATATTTTTCAATGCATGGTTAGAATCTTCAATGTCACTACAAATTTTGACATTTTTTCTTTATCACGTCATCTGTCCAATAATTTCCATAATGTCTCTGTTACATTCTTTCCAATATGAATATCATCAAACAAATGCATGATTGGGAGGTGCTCGTAGTACGACAAATTGCTAAATTGTCTAGGATAACTTTTTAGTCCTTTTGGAAGTTGGTCATTGATGCCTTGACAACATTCACGAGCATCAATTACATCATCAGTAAACAAAAGACAATATCAAAATATAAATTTCAAACAAAAACCATCAGATTGAATGACATTACCTCGTCGATTTATTCTATTTTATTCTAACTTCCATAGGCGAGGTGTCATTCTTTGTGGCTTTGATGAAGTCTCTTCTTTCCCATTGAAAAGATGTTTTTCAGTAATTCGATACTTATGATTTCTATGGAGAAAGTACTTATACTCATCAAACACCTGCTTTCCTAAACTTTTTCAATGATGAGATTTCATCTTTGGACCACAAACTGGACATGCAAATTTTTCCTTTGTCTGAAGACCTACAAGATCGTGTATAATTGGATTGAATATGTTGATTTTGATAATTATAATTATCATGCACAAACTTAGACATACAAAAAAGATGTGTTAGCACTATAAAATACCAAAAAAGAGGTGTTAACAAGAGAACATACCACAAAAATGTGTTAGCCTAGGGGCATCATGTATTGTCCATACAAGCATTGCATGGAATTGAAACTATCTTTTTCCTATTGGTCTAGAGATGTCATATATAGTGACCCCATTTCATAAATCCAACAACTCATTGATAAGGGGCTCAATATATACATTCATATCTTTGACTTGGTACTTACCTGGTTGAATGAATAGAAACATTACATAATTATTGTCATTTTTATGCGGTATTTATGAATAAATTTAGATGACTATTGAATGAAAAATACCTGGAACAATCATTTCCAACATTATGTGCTCCCTCTTTATGGACATCCAAGGAGGAATGTTATTGTTGATAACAAAAATAGGCCACACCGAGTAAACAAATCTCATCTCTCTAAATGGATTGACACCGTCTGCTACTAGTGAAAGCTTGAGATTACGAGGTTCTTCTTGAAAGTGTGGAAAAGTTTCCTATATGTCCTTGAATGTAGAACCATCTGCAAGCATTCGCATAATGTCATCTCAACTTCTATTGCATGCATGGTAATCCATAAATTGTGCCAAGGTAGTGCACCTGAATAATCATTGTAGATGTGGAAAAATGGGAATATACTGGAGAACCTTGCGAGGCACCTTTTTTTTTATTTGATCTATTTGATATCTACTAATATGAAAATTAGAGCATTCTGTTGCAAATCCATGTTATTTATGATATATAATATGATCATTGGGACATGCATGTATTGTTTGATACTCCATTCCAATATCTTTCATAATGGCAGATAGTTCCCAGTACGAGCGAGGTAGAATGTTTGATGGTGGTAACAAACACTCACCTATCAACCTATGGCAAAAGATATAATTAGCATACATGATTCACCCTCTGGTAACAATAAGGAAATTATGACTAAAATAGGTGAAAAAGATGACATATATGACATACCTTAACATTCGTGACATTGCTACGTTGGATAAACCATTCAAAACCTTGAGTTCACCAACAAAAATACAGCGAACAGAAGAGTTGTTTGGGAGCCATTGTATTGGGGTTCACATTTCTTCTCAAGTATAGGTAAGTCAAGGCCATATTCATCATCGTGATCATCTACACCAGTACTATCATCTTCAATCGTATTCTCTGGCACATGATCAGCTGCAACAATACCATCATCTCCAATTGTATTCTCTATTGCAGGATCATCTTCTTCCATGGAATCATTATCTTCTCCTTGGATATTCACACCTCCATGTTCCTCCACTTGGAAATTTACATTCTCTGGATTGTTATGGTCCATAACATGTAACCTAGGGTGGTTAACCTATATCAAAATGATGACATTAATTAACCATGAGCATGATCTCATCATCAATTGATTTCTTATGTATATAAATTGTTAAAAAAATATATTGAAATACATACCAATGGAGGAAAATCATGCCCCCCTTCAATGTGACCATGCTCTCTACAATTTTTCTCAGTTTTTTTTACTAGAAGTCTTCGAGTCTTTCAGCCCTTGTAATTTTTGCAAGGACAATAACATTTTCCATCACTTTTTTCTTTTAAAATTATCCCACAATCTAGCAATCGTCTCTTTGTTTTGTTCTAGGTTCATTTTTTTAGACATGGTCTTTCTTCACAAGAAAATATTTGGGCTATAATTATACCAAAAACTTGTCTCACATACTTTGAATTAAGATATTAACGTTGTAATCCATCAAATATAAACATAGTAGCATTAGTACTATCTTGTATAAAATCAAGCGTAAATCCATTAAATAGATTTTTACTACAAAGCATTGTACATTTACTCTAATCATGATTTATATTTGATAGGAATGCTATTCATATTTGACAGGAATGCTAATAAAATAAAATATAGAATATAAAATATAAAATATACAGTTTGACATTATTGGAGATAAAATGACTATTCTGAGAAAGGTTTGTTGGTGAATATCCACATAAGTCGGACACAAGAAAACTAGGAGTGTCAATTTGAGGGCATGGTGTAATTACAAATCACCAGTTGCCACTTGTGGCTAGAGATTACAAAGAACCCTAGAAAAATCCCACAGCTTGGAAATAAGCACTAATAACAGAGACATTGTGTTAAGAAATCCCTAAAACCACACTTAGCATTTAATAAATCCCTACAACCATAAAGTCCATTATCAAATCACCTTCATAGTCATCAATCCATCATTAGGAAAAACATCCAATCAGCAAAACATTATCTTTATTAAGATATTATAGTATGTTTTTTATATCTTGAATTGTTGATAGTATGGTTTTTATATCATAAATGGGTCTATGTTTTGTATTTACTCTTTTCTAAGTGTAGCTTACAAGAGATCTTACATGTAATGAAGAAAAAGGATGTAATGATGCTTGAATGAGAAGAAGCTCAGAAAGTTTGTATTAAGTAGTAAGATGTAATGATGCTTGAATGAGCAGAAGCTTGGAAAGTTTGTAGTAAGTAGTAAGATGTAATGATGCTTGAATGAGAAGAAGCTCGGAAAGTTTGTAGTAAGTAGTATGAATCCCATGAAAGAGAATGAGAGGGAGGGAGCGTTTCATTATGAATATTAGGCTAGCCATGGAAAGGATTTGGAGTCATAAGAGAAAAGGAATTATACAGTTGAGAATTCGGGGTCATAAGAGCAAAGGAATTATACAGTTTCTTTCTTAATTGGATTCTTTTTGTGCACTTTTGAATCCACGATGGGAAGACAACAATATAAGGTCCAAAGAAACCTATTGAATGCTTTTGATATGTTGAAGAAAGGGATAGAGGGTATCTGAAACAATTGTTTTTTCTTTTGATGCTTTGGAGAAGTTAGGAGTTATAAATTGTTTTCAGTCGCTGCAGGGCTACAAGGTTGGACACCATGACTTCTTACATCCTCTTTAACTCTATATCTGCTTGGAAACTATGCCCTATTTTCTTGTAATCAAGAAATGTGATAATGAGATTGCTCTTTCATCTATACTATAATACATAAAGTAACTTTATAAGGGATGAAACAACTTAGGTTACATGCACAATAACTAATAAGATATTAACAGTAACAATAACTAAATTTGACTTCACAACACTCAGAAAATAAATTTGAGTTCATAAGGCTTGGAAAAGAATACAATGGTCATCCAGTTCCATATTATTATTTAATGACAAAAGTTTCTAAGGGAAGATAATTTGTTTATCTTTTCTATTAATATTAGGTTCGACAATTGTTTTCCTCATTCAAAAAGTTAGCATTCATAAGGCCCAAAGAAGAAAACAATGATCCTTACATTATATTAGGTTCGACAATAATGATTTCCGCGTACACTCGAATGAAACATTTATGGTATTCATAATTGAATTTGAATTGACAAGACTCAAAACTCAAAAATTAATCCATACCTTTCAAACTCTTGAGTTGAAGCCCAGATGCTGAGGAAGTCACTAATGGTGGATGCACACCAGTTCTTAGACACAATCTTGTTACCAAGGGATTACATAAAATTGCAATTAAGAAACAACTGCCTCTTGGATCATAAAAAAAATAAAAAATCTTAATCATCTCACATCTGACTATGTTGGACAAGGTTTATGTGATTAAGTTATTGTTATAAAGAGCACAAAAGTGAAGCATATTATAATTATGTATGAAAGTAAAAATGACCATTTAATGATCAACACAACTCCTACTACTAGTATGACAATGGGTAATATTTTGTAGTAAACACCAACCTGTGTCCCAAATTGTTAGCTTAATTATTTTTCCTCCTATAGTCAGAAACTTCAACTTGAAATCCACACCTGCATTCAAGCCATTATCCATAAATTATGGGTGATAATATTATCCATAAATTATGGGTGATAATATTTAGAGCACAATCACAATAAGGTAAATCTTACAAACTTTAAACTGAAAGAAATTTAACAGTAAGACGCCAAAGGATTTAGAACCAACTATTTGTGACTATATAAGTTCTCTTTTTTATTTGAACAAAGGAAATGTTAGATAGTTGTATCCAACTTGGGGTAAAAAAAACAATACCCAATGAGAAACTTAGCCTTAGTCATTACATATTAATTGTGTTTCTCCTTTCCAGGTGTAATTAAAGTTTTCTCCATATAAACAAAGAACTACCAAAGAATTGATTACTAAAATCTTAAAAATCCTTGATTTAAATTGCAGAAACACCTTATGGTAAATACTTAACTAATAGCTCATTATATTCTAGAAAGTTTACCTAATATAAAAAATTGAAATTAACTAATAACTCATTTTTTCTACATAATTTCCTAACTATAAATCTATTAACTAATAACTTGTACTTTTCATTACAATTTATCAGAAATTTTATAAGGAAACATAGATCCTCCAAGCCATTTTACTATGAAAGTGTTATAGATCCATTGCTTCTACATCTTGTTCAGTTGTAAAGGCTATTGTGGGAAACAACTTGCAAATTCAAATGAATCAACTTGATAATGCCGAAGTATTTTAAAGCCTCTCTTCAAGTGGAAAAGAAATGAATGTTATAGGAAGATGTGATACGTTTCATATACAACTAGGCTGAAAGGAAACTAGAATAATATGACACCTTTTTCCTTTATATAGCTTATTATTATAAAATATTTGTTGTACATATTTTATCTTCACATGGGTATTCTTGGAATTCAGAATATTCTTACCTATCCACAGTGGTCCTTCAAATCCAAACACTAAGATTTGAAGAGCGGAAGATTTTTTTACAATAGAAAATAGTGAAAATACTATTCAATGAGAAATAATTATGCTATGTCATAAGTGAAAGCTTAAACATTTGTTCTAATGAAAAAATTAGTGATCACACATTAAGGGATAGTGAGATCAAGAAATCCTATGAAAATAAAAGACAGTCATAATGCAAACCAAAAATTGTTTCAAGGTTAGTAGCAGCAGAAGAAAAAAATTTGAAAGTCATAATATAATTAAAATGTCCTTGATGGATAGGCATGAAGCTTGGGTGTGTCAAAAAATAAGTCCAACGCACAAGAACTAACATCCAAAATAACCAAATCATTGGAGTAGTCATTAGATTTTATCTCAAAAAGATTGATTTATGTTTACTCTATTTACTAATATTATATCATACCATATGTTTACCTTTATCATTGGAAGCCTAAGGAACTTTAACTCAGCATCCATGGTATCCACTATTCACATGGATGGTGCCAAGATGACAGTCATCCAAAATGGGGTAAGAATCAAAACATGGCAGGTAACCTAAAATTAAAATTAGCAATCTACCAATAAAATAGGCAACAACACCATCTGTAATAATAGGGACCACAAATTGCAGCCTCACTTCAAACACCACCTCACAAGGTGAACTATACTTGTGTTATTTTCACTCTATTCAATGCATCTGATAATCTTACAAACATAATAGTCTCTTAATGGGAGACATTACAAGAGTAGTTAGTGCAACATTCCCACTATGCATTCCTTCATGATGCAGGGCCATATTGGGTCATTGGCAATCCTACACAACCAAAAAGATGTTTGCTTTAGTTCTTTAACTTGTCTCTGTCACCCGGGTTATGTTTCTCAGGCATGCTTGTTTATGTTCTCGGTTATGCTTTACCAACAAGTTTTGGTGATGTCCTTATCGACGGGTTTTTTGATGCTCGGTTATGCCTTACCGATGGTTGCTGATTTTTCGGTGTTCATCTACCCGAGATGCTTATTTTGGAAGTTGGATATTGGTAGAATTATTCAGTAAATTTTTGTTGACTTAATTGATTTGGTATATCTCATTGGGATCCATGTGGACCTAAATCTGGGTCTCTCCTTTGAATTTGAGCGTCGACTTCCTTGTTGGACTCTTGTATATATTTGTTTGTATGTTCTTAGTTTAGGTAGCAATCTTAGAGAAAGAAATAAAATGTTTAGATATTGAGATCAAAGGTCTATGATCTCTATTGTATGAAGATATTTTTGTAATTCATTGAATATATGGCCAAAACCGGGAAGGCCTTATGATGTAAGTGTTCCATTGGGTTTGCTTGCACAATCTAATAAGAAGATCTTCTTTGTCTTCTTCAAGGATCCTAATCTCCTCTAGGTCCTGATTAGGCTTAGATAATTAACTAAGTCCCTATCTTACTCTCCTCTAAGAGTCTCCATTTATGCTTCACCCTTTGAAAGACTAACACCCTATGATTACTTCACTTCTCCACTTCTCCTACTTGCACCTAGAAGAGTCTAAGTGACAATTTCCACACTCCACTTCATGAACCACTTGCAAGGGTGTCCAACACCATTTAGACACTGAATTCAATCAATTTGGAATCCATATTGATGAATCTCCTTCCAATTTTCTATCGAGTTCAGTTTTGTGTCTTCAAGAGGCCTAATTAGGCTTATCTCCTTGTAGCCCTACACAGTGTGTTTTTCTCAATTCTTACAAAAAATTTCAAAAGACCTCAAAATTCTAACACCATATCTAGATACCCTCTATCACCTTAAAGAAATTTTTAAGGTTTTAGGTTCATAAGCCCTCTGTATATAGGGTTCCTACAACCTAGGTCTTATAGGGCTAATAGGCCTAAAAACTAGGACAGTCTGCAACTTTAAGCAAAACTCATCCAAAACTTGTCTTCACTGATTGGCATGATCTTGACCAACCTAGCATGTCAAGGTAACACTAAACCCTAACTGTACATGTACTTGGACCTTACTTTACCTTCTTCCCCTACTCATGAAAGCTCACTATTTCTCCACCAAACCTCTAACCAGATAGTGCATGCTCGCCTAGGGCTTGGTCCTAAAAATATCTACTTGCCTTTCCCTGACTCCTAACTCTATAACTGTAGACACCCTAAAATGGACAGGCTTGCGACTTTACATTAAAAACACTAATTTTCATCTATTAATTAATGGTTTTTTAATCATTAATTAATCATCTATTTTCCTCTAAATTCATTCCCCAAATCAT
>MU223834.1:731192-759349 GCA_018584345.1 Thuja plicata | reverse complement strand
AAAAAAGTGTGCATTCGGTGTCACAGTGGGAAAATTACTAGGGTTCATAGTATCACATAGAGGAATTGAAGTGGATCTAGCAAAGGTCAAGGAAATATTGGACATGCCTCCACCATCAAACCTGAGAAAACTAAGAGGGTTACAAGGAAGGCTCCAATCGATTAGACGCTTCATAGCTCAACTAGCAGACAAGTACCACCCATTCCAACATCTATTGCATAAAGACATCAAGTTCATATGGACAGAGCAATGTGAACAGGAATTTCAGATATTCAAAGACTACCTTCTTAAGTCTCTGATATTGGTACCACCAGTACAAGGTAGACCATTGCTTCTATATATCTCAGCGACGGAATCAGCATTAGGTGTCCTCTTGGCACAACATGATGATGTAGGAAAGGAGAGGGCCATCTACTATCTAAGAAGGACCCTGGTTGGATATGAGCTAAACTACACACCGATAGAGAAGTCATGCCTGGCAGTTGTGTTCGCTTCCCAAAAGCTAAGACACTACATGTTGAGTCATCAAACAAAATTGGTTGCACATATTGATCCTCTCAAGTACCTATTAAGCAAAGTAGTGCTCACTGGAAGACTAGCAAAATGGGTAATGATCTTAAGTGAGTTCGACATTGAGTATGTAGATAGAAAGGCTATCAAAGGACAAGTGATCACCGATCAACTAGCAGAGGCACCAATTCAAGACCACGAGCCTATTATCTCTGATTTCCCTGACGAATCTATTATGACACTACAACCGGCGATCAAGATATGGCAACTTTACTTTGATGGATCATGTACAAACCATGGAGCAGGGGCAGGGATAGTTCTTTTCACTCCAGACCATGATACAATTCCAAAGTCTTTCAGACTTAACTTCCAATGCACCAACAACATAGCAGAATATGAAGCATTGGTCATCGATTTAAAGATAGCCATTCAATGGAGAATCAAGAATCTGAAAGTCTTTGGTGATTCGTAGTTGGTCATTAGCCAAGTTAACAATGATTACATGACCAAAGATGAGAATCTCATACCTTACAAAGCATAGATGGAACAACTGTGCACCAAGTTTCATTACATTCTCTTCGAGCAAGTCCCAAGAGCACAAAACAAAGCGGCAGATGCGATGGCTACCATAGCATCACTGATTGATATGCCAAGTAATGATACCAAATTCTAGTTTCTAGTGGAACAACTCTTGGTGCCATTACATCAGGAATCTATTATAGAATTAGCGTGTGTCCTTGTTGGTCTTGAATCCCCATGGTACCAAGATGTCTATAGCTATCTACAAGACAATGTCTTACCCCCAAACTTGTCTAGAAACCAAAGAAAAACCCTCATCTGACAATCCTCTAGGTATACAATCCTCTCTACTACTCTATACAGATGAAGTCTCAATGGAACATTACTACGATGTCTCACTTCCATGGAATCCCAAAAATCTTTGTACGAGGTACATGAAGGAATATGTGGAACCCACAGAGGTGGCAACAGCTTAGCTAAGAAAATAATCTACATGGGATACTATTGGCCAACAATAGAGACAGATGCACACAAGCATGTCCAAAGGTGAAAACAGTGTCAAATTCATGGAGACCTCATCCATGCACCAGCCCAGGAATTAAATCCCATCACATCACCATTACCATTTTCAATGTGGGGATTTGACCTAGTGGGTAAGATAACACCTTCAGCAAACAAACACAAGTACATCATAGCAGCAACAAAGTACTTCACAAAGTGGGTGGAAGCAATTCCCCTCACTTACATCACTAGAAAATAGATAGCAATGTTCATTCTTAATCACATCATCTGTTGATACGGGATCCCCCAAACAATCCTAACGGATCATGGTACCCCTTTCTAGAACAAGGATGTTAAAGACCTATGTGAACAGTTCCGCATCAAACAAGGGTTCTCCTCATTTTACTACCCTCAAGGAAATGGACAAGCCGAAGCTACAAATAAAACAATCTTGAAGATACTGAAGAAAATAGTGAACGAATCAGGGAGAGACTGGCACTTACAGCTTAGTCCTGCATTATGGGCATACAGAACTAGTGTGAGAACACCAATGGGGGCAACTCCTTTCTCCCTAGTCTATGGAATAGAGGTAGTATTACCCCTCGAAGTGGAAATCCCATCCCTGAGGATATCATTGAAGAACCTGGTTTCTGACAAAGACTATAGATTAGCAAGGCTCAGTGAACTAGAGTTACTAGATGAAAAAAGGCAGCATGCCTTCGACCACTTATAAGGCTATCAGAATCGCCTTAGAAGGAACTATCATAAGAAGGTGAAGCCATGAACATTTGAGCTAGGAGACTTTGTCCTCATGGAAAATCAGAAGAATCAAGTAGAGCGAGTCAAACCTGGTAAGTTTGAGCCTAATTGGCTAGAACCATTTGTTATTGTCAACTCTACTCAGAGTGGGGCATTCATACTAGCAACACCAGAAGGAGATCAGCTCCCTGGCTACATCAACAGCATGCACCTGAAGAGGTTCTACCCTTAAAGGTCTCTATAGCTAAGGCATTTATCTACATATCCAGAAAATACCAAAAAAATTAAAAAAATACAAAAGTTACATTGGTGAAAACCTGGCAATTAGGCTCCTTGGCGACAACAAAAAAAGCAAAAAAAGCAAAAAAGTAAAGAGAAAACAGCATCGCTCTCTCAGTGAAAACCTGGAAATCAGGCGCTATTGAGTAGGTACCTTGGTGAAAACCTGGCAAACAGGCACCAAGTGTTCAAAGCCAGCTTCACCATCAATAAGTTCTAAAAGCTTGAGCACATTTCAAAATGGCAAGACTGACTACCCAAGCAATAACCAGAAGCACAATCCGCTATGAGCACAAAGCACTTACCCATGGTTACTTATTGGTCCACCAGACTAGGGGGTGATTCCAAAAGTTCTTAAAAATCCTAAAAAGATCAAAAATCAAGAGAAAATCAATCTTCATCAAAAACAATCAAAAAATTGCAAAAACAAAGCAATAAAACCAACTCGGTTATCAAAGAAAGAAAGGGGCAAGCACACCCAGTCAATCAATTGTCACAATCATCAGCTTTGCAAATTAGCATTGGGCCCATCTGACACAGCTTGATCAGCTGCCAAATTGATCAAATCAAAATCTATCAATCAAATTGTCACAATCATGAGCTTTGCGAACAAGCATTGGGCACATCTGACACAGCTTGATTAGCTGCCAACACGATCAGAGCAATCAAAACTATCAATCAATATTGTCACAATCATGAGCTTTGCGAACAAGCATTTGGCCCATCTGACATAGCTTAATCAGCTACCAACATGATCAATCAAAACAAGCCAAACAAGCACATCCAAAGAGTTGAGCCAATCAAGAGAACCCACATACATCATATGGAAATGCATGTGCACCAACATGCATGGGCCCCACGCAAAAACAATATGGTCTCGGACCATACTCTGCAGGACACTACCGAACCCTACAGAAAACCCATGCTGACGTTGATCGGGGCAAAGGATCCCACAAGTCAAACTACCCAACAGTGTGGATATTCTATCTAAGCCCAATCCAAACCTTGACCACAAAATTTCATAACCGTCAGCAAGCCCGAGCTGATCCTGGCGCAGTCCAATAAGCTCAGTCAATGCAGGGACACCAGTGCGCATGGAATACTCCACCAACTCACCCTAGATAGGGAGTTGGAGAATGTGATACACATCCTCCAAGGTCACAGTGCACTCCCTGGTAGGAAGCCAAAAGGTACAGGTCTCCAAATGCCATCACTCTACAAGAGCAGAGATCAAACCCCTGTTGGTCGTGATCTTAGGCATATAGCAGATCCAATATAAACCCAGGTCACGAAGTACTGACCTCTCATCCTCTGAAAGCTGAAAATGGTAAACGAGTCCCGCTGGCCTGGACTCTCGACACCGCAAGATATTCCCAGTGAACTAAAAATACAACCAAGACCATGACAAGTATCAGTTTCAGTAATGTTAGAAAGTAACAGAAGCAAGAACAAGCAGATAACAGGCAAAGAAATCAGGCAAAAAGTGTCAAAAAGTCAATTGCGGTAATAAACATGGTCAACTATAGTACTTTTATGCGATTGCGGCACCTAAACTACAAGTGCGGCACTCAAATAGAAATTGAGCATTTTATGCAATCAACTGCGGCACTTTTATCAAATGCGACACAGAACCAGCAATTGCGGCATTTAATCCACAATTGCGGTAAAACTGTAGTCGATTGCGGCAAAGGCAAATTTTTTACAAAAAAGTACAAATTTTCAAAGCAATAAATAACACGCAAAGGGAGGAAACTCACCGGACATCTAGATCAAGGAGGTCGACGGTATGAACGGACCTAATCAGAAATGTGTACGACACCTGGAAGCCCCTCCATCACTCGAAAGAAGGAAGAAAATGAAGCAAGAAAACAATAAACAAACTCACCAATGATCCAGAGCTAAAAATCACAAAGTGACAAATGAAGAGCTCTCTTAGCTACTTATAGGGGTTCTCAAAAACCCTAATTTCACCCAGGAGCTCAAAATTTCTTCCCGGTCCTCGAAAACTTCAAGAGTTAATTACAGGGGCATTCTAAACTATTTTTCAGATCCGTTAGATACCCAGTTCCACAATTTGCAGTTTCAACAAATTAACGCTCGTCTCGCGACTTTCCGCTCAAATTTGTTGAGGGGGCATAAATACACCTACTAAATGTCAGGGCAAGCTGGGGAAAAATCAAAGAATCTTTGACACACTGCGACAAGTCACACCGCATCAAAGAGGGGCAAATGTAGACACCCTAAAATGGACAGGCTTGCGACTTTACATTAAAAACACTAATTTTCATCTATTAATTAATGGTTTTTTAATCATTCATTAATCATCTATTTTCCTCTAAATTCATTCCCCAAATCATCTAATCAAATTCCCAAAATTAATTAAATAATTAATTTTATTTAATTAATTAGCTTTAATTGATTAATTACCATTAATTAATTAATTAAACTCAATTTCCTATAGTTTAAATTCAAATATTTAAACTTACAAATTAAATTAATTTCAATTAAATTAATTTAATTTCATAAAATAAAGCAATTCTTAATCAAAAAGAATTCAATTATCTCACATGTTGAAAACAATTATTAAATAAATGAATTAAATATTCATTTATCTTCAAAGAGATAACTCCAATTACATCACATGGGTTACTCCACCCATCTCTCCAATCCACATGGGTAACTTCACCCACCTCTTCAGTTCAAAAAGGCAACTCATAATTATCTCTTCAGTTAACCAAACTCTATCTCCTCTTTACCAAACAAAGAGGTGGAGTTTACTGAGGACTTCTCCTATTCCTTTTGATCTCAACCGTTCATCTCCCCATCCCTGGGATTGATCTCAACCATTCATATCATCACCAAATCTTATATAATAAACCCTTCACAACCATTTGAAGGGTCCATGATTTCAAGCTCTTGTGCGCCATTACTCCGTCAGTTTGGTTCTAGCATTCAAGCCATCTTGCGACCATACACACACATTTCAATTGTCAAAATTCTCGAAGCTTCTCAAGTCATGGACGCTGCCCTGCCAATACTGAGCATCAAGAATAGAATTTTGGAAGGAGTAGAGAGAAACAATAGAAGCTTCAAGCATTATGGGGTTTGCATTTATTTGTCTTCCTTCCTCTTTCTTGAATATTTTATTGCTCACGTTTCTGTTATTCGTTTAGTAGTCATTGCATACTTGATTTACATTCATTTGTAAACCTCTGCTGCTAACCCTCACCTTTGGAAAGCCGTGAGAACCAAAGAGAGAGGTGTACAACAACTATGTACACTACTAACTACCCTAACATTTCCATCTACCCTTGGAAGTTTCCCATGGTTATATTTCATGGGGGAGTCATAACTAGACTGACTAGTCAGGACAAGACCAGTGAACTACCCCAAACACAAAACAATTTAAACTAGACCTTAAACTACCTCAAATAAACTTTTTTACTGGATAAGAAACATTCCAAACACTCCTACGAACAAAAAAAACCATTACTTTGAAGCTTTCAATCCATAAAGTATGACTGTCACAAGGAAATGCTCAGGATTTCTGGAGACACAAAATTATAGACTGTATTTCTCTTCTCCAAATGTTACAATGAATCCACTAACTTCATGATTCGAGTGTCTCATGCACTAGATGCCTTCTTCCACCATTTTAGGGCCTTTTTGGTTGATTCCCCACTCCTAGAATCAAGGAGAATCAGATGTAACCATATTGCATGCAACATTTGCAATTATTGCAAATGTTGTCATGACAACAAAATAGCAACTTTTGGCATCTTTTCAATTTTTCCTCCTCCCTACATTTTAGGACCTCTATCCTCTCTATTTCAAGGATCCAAGAACATTAAAGAGCCTATGGCATCTTTATGTCCTCATTTATGAGATTAGGACACATTCAAGACTCCAATCCATCAACTAACAACTAAGCCTAAGAATTTGAAAACTACAAATAATGGCTATTGATGTGACCTTAGTCCTAATGACTCTCACTTAGCCTATGTTTCTAAGACCTCCTAAGGTCGAAAAAAAACTATCCTATCTTGACTTGGCTAATGTCAAGTACAAGCCAAAATGAACAAAAATGGAGGCTAGCCTAGGTGCTCTTGCACCATCCTCCCCAAAACAAAAAGATCAATCCACCCTTGGATTGATGATGCTTGGATCAATACCTAGCTTCTTTAACTCTGATTCTTTGACCCATAGTGCATCTGTATTTTTTTGATCATGTCTTTTGATCAAGTGCTCTTTATACTCTTTTGTTCTAGTCCTCTTGTAGATTCTTGTATCCAGTATGTTGTCAGCTCCTATGACTGTATCAGATGGTAATTGTAGCTCCTCCACATCTCTGATGACTTCTTGAAGACTCTAATCCAAGTCTTACTTTGGTCCTTTGTAGTGGACTAAGTCTACAATATTGAAGATAGGTGACAGTCCACTGTCTTCCGAGAGTTCTACTTTGAAAGCATTATCACCATACTTAGCCAAGATAGGACAAGGGCCTATCCTTCTCATCTGCAACTTGTGAGGGACTCCCTTCTGCAATCTTGACTTGTTGAGATGTACCATCACCATGTCACCCACATTAAACTCAACTGTCCTCCTACTTTCATCAACCTTTGCCTTATGCTTCAAGGTGTTCTCAGTCAAGGTTTTCTAGACTATATCATGTATCTCTTGCATGGCTTGAGAAAAATCATCTGCATATCCACTTGCTTTCACTCCATCCTTCAAGTCTCTCAACTCATAGACTCCTCTAGGATGTAATCCATACACTACCTCAAAGGGGCTCTTCCCTGTTGACTTATTGATGGTGTCATTGTAGGCATACTCAGCCTGTCCAATCAATTGATCACATTGTTGTCTATACTCCTTTGTCAAGCAACTCAGTAGATTTACAAGGCTTCTATTCACCACTTCGGTCTGTCCATCAGTTTGAGGATGGTAGGCAGATCCAAAGGATAAATTAGTGCCTATTATTTGCTAAAGATTCTTCCAAAAATGACTCATAAATTTGGTGTCTCTATCAGACACAATGCTTTTAGGTAACCCATGGATTCTTACTATCTCTTTGAAGAATAGAGATGCTATTTGTCTGGCATCATTAGTGGTCTTGCATGGCACAAAGTGAGCCATTTTTCTAAACCTATCCACAACTACATACACACTATCCATGCCTTGTCTTGTTTTGGGTAACCCAACTACAAAATCCATGCTCAAGCAATCCCATGGTCTAGTAGGAATAGGTAGGGGTTGATAAAGGCCATAATTTTATGAAGTACCCTTGGCTCTTTGACACACTATACAACTCTCCACATACCTTTTGACATCAATATTCATCCTCGACCAATAGTATAACCTTTTAACTAGTTCTTGTGTCTTTGTGATCCCAAAGTGACCACTCAATGCACCACTGTGCTTCTCTTGAATCATTTTCTCCCTAATGGAACCTCTAGGGACACATAGCTTATCGCCTTTAAACAAAAGGTTACTTTGCAAAGTATATTCAGCATACTCACTATGGAAATGGTTCTTGTATTCAGCACATACCTTGTAAATGTCTGCAAAATCCTCATCTTCAACATATGGATCCTTGAAGTGATATATTCCCATGCTTTTCAACTAAATCTCTTGGATGGTAAGAGCTCTTCTTGACAAGGCATTAGCAACTTTGTTGAGGACACCTTTCTTATGTTTGATGTTAAAGGTGTAAGCTTGTAGGTACTCAACCCACTTCATGTGCTTGTGGCTCAATTTTTCTTGAGAATTTAGAAAACTTAAGGCTTGATTATCTGAATAAACCATGAACTCCTTGGGTAGCAATTAGTGCCTCCACTTTCTCAAGGCTTCAACCAATGCATACAACTCAAGGTCATAAGAAGAATACTTCTTCTTTGCTTCACTCAACTTCTCAGAGTGAAATGCTACTGGTCTACCCTCTTGGCTTAAGACAGCCCCAATAGCGATGTTGCTTGCATCACATTCAATTGTGAAAAGCTTCTCAAAGCTTGGAAAGACTAACATTGGTTGGGTAGCAATATTTTCCTTCAGCAACTCAAAGCTCTTGTTGGCTTGTTCATTCCACATGAACTTGGTCTTCATTCCTCCTTTGATTGTATCCAACATTGGATCACAAATAGCACTAAATTGTCTTATGAACTTCCTATAATACTGAGCAAGGCCATGAAAACTCCTTACCTCTATTTTTTTCCTTGGAGTGGGCCAATTCATAATGGTTTCTACCTTACTCTTGTCCATTTTCAGATTACCATGAGATAGAACAAATCCTAGGTACACTAGCTCTATTTTGATGAACTCGCATTTCTCCAAGTTAATCATTAACTTCTCTTCATGTAGCCTCTTAAGTACTAATTCCACATGCTTGATATGTTCCTCTCTTTTCTTACTAAAGATGAGTATATCATCCAAGTATACCACTACAAATTTGCCAATGTGGTCTTTACGTACTTCATTCATCAACCTCATAAGAGTTGATGGAGAATTTGATAAGCCAAATGGCATGAATAGCCATTCATACAGCCCTTTAGTGGTTTTGAAGGTTGTCTTCCACTCATCTCCTTCATTCACCCTTATCGGGTGATAGCCACTTTTTAAATCTATCTTGGTGAAGTACCTTGCACCTCCTAAACAATCCATCAAGTCTTCAATTCTAGGGATAGGGAACCTATATCTGATAGTGATCCTATTAATGGCCCTGGATTTAGTACATAATCTCCAAGTACCTCCTTTCTTAGGGGCTAGGACTGTGGGTACAGCACAAGGACTAATACTCTTCCTTATAAGACCTTGTTCTAGTAACTCTTGAATTTGCCTAGCTATTTCCTCATTCTATTGAGGTGTTATCTTGTGGGCTTCCTTATTGGGTAGGGTAGCTCCAGGAATAAGGTCAATCTTATGGCTTATGGGTCTTATATGGGGTAAGGTTGATGGATTTCCATCACTTACAATGCCTTCATACTTCTACAACATTTCTTGTATCTCTTGTGGAAGCTTTGTCCTCTTCACCGTTTTGTCTTCCTCTTCTTTGGGCTTCAACACTAGAGAAAAACCAACTCCTTCTCCTTCTTCAATGGCCTCCAAGAACTCTTTCTCACTCACCATTTGTACATTTGGACAAGCTATCTACACCTCTACATCTTCTAACAATGACTGAATTTTGAAAGTCATGTTATCCTTCTTGAAAGTATAGGAGTTCTTCACTCCATCATGGATAGCTTGGTGGTCAAATTTCCATGGCCTGTCTAGGAGAAAGTGACATTAATCCATGGGTAGTACATCACATAGTACCTTGTCCTTATATCTCCCTATAGATAACTCCACCCATGCTTGCTCATTCACCAAGACATGTCCCTTATTGAGCCATGTTACCTTGTAGGGATGAGTATGAGGTATTCTTGTCATACCTAACTTGTTGACTACTTCCTCTGATACAATATTATTAGTAGACCCTGAGTCTATGATAACCCTACATACTTTACCCATCACCTTACATTTGATTCTAAACAAAGGCCTTCTTTGGCTTGGCTCCTCCTTAATTGTCTCCTTGATCAAGGTTCTCCTCATCATGAGGTTCTCACCTTCCTCTGAGTTCAATGGCACCTCAAGGTGTTTATCAGCTGCACTTATGTCTTCTTGGCCCAGATTAGTCCTCTTGTTACCTCCTTGAGAAGTAATACTCTTCTCTGGACACCTATAAGCAGGGTGTCCTATTTGATTACAATGGTAACATTTCATATTGGCAAAGTAATTACCTCTTCCTTGTCCACCACTTCTACCTCTGAAATTGGAGTTCCTTCCTCTACCACCTCTACTGGAACTTGCTTCTTTTTGGTCATTGTATTTGACTTCTCCTTGTGTCCTTTATTCTTAACTCCTCCCACCATATCCACCTCTTTGTCCTCTACTATCTCTTCCTCTACCTCTTCCTTTAAAACTTTGCTCTTGCTTCCTCTTGCCTTTTTCTTCTATCTTCAAGGCTATTTGATAGCATTGGCAGATGGCTTTTAAGTTCACTAGACTCATGTCTTCTTGAATAGACCATTTAAGTCCATTCATATACCTAGCTAGCTTGATGCTTTCATCTTCAACCACTTGTGACTGTAGGCACAACTTTTGGAACTCTTCAGTGTAGTCTTGGACATCTAAGTCTTTTTGTCTGAGATTATGTCTCCTCCTATGTAGTTGCACTTCATAATCATTAGTAAAATAGGTTTGCTTCATCTTATTCACCATGCCCTTCCATGTGGCTATAGGACTCTTTCCTTCTTTCTCTCTTTCAGTTTGAACAAACTTCCACCATGTGAGAGCTGACTCTCTCAATCTTGACTTGGCCACATTCACTTTTTGGGCCTCTGTGATACCATCACATTCAAAATAGTTCTCTATGTTGTCTGTCCAATCCACTACTGAATTTGGATCCATTTGTCCACTAAATAGTGGCACACCCTCCAAAGCTTTACCACTCAAAGCCTTCAATGCCTTTAAGAAGGGTTCTTGGTCACTGACAGGGTTAGGGTTTGGAGCTTCTTCTTCTATATCCACTCCTTTCTCCCTTGCTTCTTCTTCTTATTTTTGGTCAATCTTATCCTTCATCTTCTCATCTTTGTCTTGGACTTCTCCCAAGAGTTGCTCCATTTGAGAGAATCTTTCTCTTAATGACTTGTTGTCTTGTTCTTGTTCTTCCACCTTTTTGGCTAACTCAGCATTAGTCACCATGACTTTGTCTTTTGTTGAACCTCTAGGTGTATTCTCTCCCATTGATTTAGTAGGGTGAAACATCCACCGCAAGCCTGATCTTTAATCAAGCTCTGATACCAATATGATGTAAGTGTTCCAATGGGTTTGCTTGCACAATCTAATAAGAAGATCTTCTTTGTCTTCTTCAAGGATCCTAATCTCCTCTAGGTCCTTATTAGGCTTAGATCATTAACTAAGTTCTTATCTTACTCTCCTCTAAGAGTCTCCACTTGTGCTTCACCCTTTGAAAGACTAAGACCCTATGATTACTTCACTTCTCCACTTCTCCTACTTGCACCTAGAAGAGTCTAAGTGACAATTTCCACACTCCACTTCATGAATAACTTGCAGGGGTGTCCAACACCATGTAGACACTACATTCAATCAATTTGAAATCCATATTGAGGAATCTCCTTCCAATTTTCTATCGATTTCAGGTTTGTGTCTTCAAGAGGCCTAATTAGGCTTATCTCCTTATAGCCCTACATAGTGTATTTTTCTCAATTCTTACAAAACTTTTCCAAAGACCTCAAAATTCTAAGAACATATATAGATACCCTCTATCACCTTACAAGGAATTTTTAAGGTTTTAGGTTCAGAATCCCTCCGTACATAGGGTTCCTACAACCTAGGTCTTATAGAGCTAATAGGCCTAAAAACTAGGACAGTCTGCAACTTTAATCAAAAATATCCAAAACTTGTCTTCACTGATTGGCATGATCTTGACCAACCTATAATGTCAAGGTAACACTAAAGCCTAACTATACATGTACTTGGACCATACTTTACCTTCTTCCCCTACTCATGAAAGCTCACTATTTCTCCACCAAACCTCTAACCGGACAGTGCATGCTCACCTAGGGCTTGGTCCTAAAAATATCTAATTGCCTTTCCCTGACTCCTAACTCTAAAACTATGTACACTACTAACTCCCCTAACATTTCCATCTACCCTTGGAAGTTTCCCATGGTTAGATTTCATGGGGGAGTCATAACTAGACTGACTGGTCAGGACAGGACCAGTGAACTACCCCAAACACAAAACAATTTAAACTAGACCTTAAACTACCTCAAATAAACTTTGCTACTGAATAAGAAACATTCCAAACACTCCTAAGAACACAAAACAACCATTAATTCTAACCTTTCAATCCATAAAGTATGACTGTCACAAGGAAATGCTCAGGATTTCTGGAAACACAAAATTACAGACTATATTCCTCTTCTCCAAATGTTACAATGAATCAACTAAATTCATGATTCGAGTCTCTCATGCACTAGATTCCTTCTTCCACCATTGTAGGGCCTTGTTGGTTTATTCTTAAATCCTAAAATCAAGGATAATCTGATGTAACCATATTGCATGCAACATTTGCAATTATTGCAAATGTTGTCATGACAACAAAATAGCAACTTTTGGCATCTTTTCAATTTTGCTTCCTCCCTACATTTTAGGACCTCTATCCTCTCTATTTCAAGGATCCAAGAAAATTAAAGACCCAATGGCATCTCTATGTCCTCATTTATGAGAATAGGACACAGTCAAGATTCCAATCCATCAACTAACAACTAAGCCTAAGAATTTGAAAACTACAAACAATGGCTATTGATGTGACCTTAGTCCTAATGACTAACTCACTTAGCCTACATTGCTAAGACCTCCTGAGGTCAAAAATAAACAATTCTATCTTGACTTGGCTAATGTCAAGTACAAGCCAAAATGAACAAACATGGAGCTATCCTGGGTGCTCCTACACCACCTTACAGCCTGGCATGTAATGAGTTTGATCAAGTTAATATAAAGGATCTCTATGTTTTCTTCTCTCACTATGTTGTTTGGCTTCCTCATTGTGTCTACAAGCTGGTTTGGTAGTTGGGTGAGCCTCAGGCCCCATTCCATACTCTCCTTGTGCCAAGTGGTATTAGAGTGTGGTGAGATCTAGTTCCTTCTTGTAACCCTAACCCTAGTTGATATTGTTGTTGGGTAGCAGATTCTGATCTGACCTACAATTACATAGGGATTCAAGATGGTTCATGGGAAAGGAAATGCAAATCTAGTTCTAGCTGATATGCTTAGACAAATGGCTTCTAGATTGGAATTTTTTGAGACTACCTAGTGCAGAGGAATACATCTTGATGATGTTAGTGATGATGAAATTGAAGAGGTTCAAGGTGAAGCTGCACCTGCACCTGTGATGAATCAGGAAGAAGAGTGATTCCTGAGAGCTTTGACAAGTTTTAAATCCACACCTCAACTCAATCCTCCTCAGTACATTGGAAAATTAGATTCTAATGAATTGATTGACTAGATAAAAGAGATGGAAAAGTAATTTGAATATGATAATGTAGCAGAGGATAAGAAGGTGAAGATTGTAAGCACAAAATTGAAAGGACATGTATCCTTATGGTGGGAACATCTACAATTGGATTGGAAGAAGAAGGGTAAAGATAAAATCAAGGTATGGGATAAGATGGTAAACAAATTGAAAGTAAAATTTCTAGCTTGTGATTATCAGATTAACCTAACCTGGCGAATACAAAGTCTGAAGTAGAAAGACAAATCAGTAAAAGACTACACTGAAGAATTCTATAGATTGGAAATAAGATTTGGACATGTTGAGGATGAATGGAAATATTTGCAAGATACCTAAATGGATTGAGAAGTTCCACACAAGATGAAATCAGTTTGGTCAAGATGGAAAGCATTGAGGAGGCATACCAATTTTCCCTAAAAGCTGAGGAAAATTTAAACAGAAGATATGAGAAAAGACAAAGAGGTAGAGGAGGTAGATTCCCAAGAGGAAGAGGTAGATCTCATGGCGAGAACAATAGATCTGAACCAGACAAGTCAATTTTAGACACATCTCAAGACAAAGGAAAGAGTAAATGGAAAGGTGGAAATTCATACTGAGGAAGAGGTAATTACTCTAGAGGTGGTAATAGCAGAAAATGATTCCAAGTTACTTGTTACAATTGTGGTGAAGAAGGACATAAATCTTTTGAATTTACACATTCAAGAAAGAAAGGCATTAGTAGCAGAAATGAATTGGTTCAAGAGGAGTCACCAAATGAAGCTGAGAAGGAAAGAAATTTCATGATCCAAAGGATACTATGGAGTGAGAAGGATAAGCAAGATCCGATCAGGAAAAGTTTGTTCAAGACCAGATGTAGAGTTGTAGACAAAGTTTGGAAAGTGATTGTTGACAGTGGAAGCTCAGAGAATCTAGCATCTGAGGAAATGGTTGCAAATTTTCAGTTGGAGAGGATGAAACATCTAAAGCCCTATCAAATCTCATGGATCAAGGATGATCATACATTAATGGTGAGTGAACAATGTTTTGTGAATCTAAAAATTGGAAAGTATCATGATAAGGTGTTGTGTGATATTATGCCTATGGATTGTTGTTATATTTTGTTGGGTAGACCTTGTCAATATGATAGACATGCTATGCATGATGGAAGGTTGAATAGATATTATATTTGGGTTTATGGTAAGAAGCAAGTTTTGTTACCTTTGGTTGAAGAATCTGTTGGTGAGATATGTACATCTGTGAAAGTTTGACTGATGGAAGGTAGACAGTTTGTTAAAGATTTGAAAAGAAATGATATGTTATGCTTTGATTCCTAACAAACCAAGTAAGAATACAGAAGATGAAATTCCTATAGAAGTTGGAAAGTTACTCACTGAGTACAAGGAGATAATTTTAGAGAATGTACCTGATGGTTTTCCACCAATGAGAGGTATCAGTCACTATATGGATCTGATTCTTGGAGCTAGTTTACCAAGCAAAGCCCCATATCGGTTAACACCTACCAAAAATGAAGAGCTTAACCGACAAGTTCATGAATTGTTGAACAAAGGCTTGATCCTAGAAAGTTTGAGTCCATGTGTAGTGCCTGTTGTGTTGGTACCTAAGAAGAATGGATAATGGAGAATGTGCACTGATTACAGAGTAATTAACAAGATCACAGTAAATTATAGGTTTCCTATACCTAGAATGGATGACATAATGGACTGTTTGAATGGAGAAAGATATTTTACCAAAATTGATTTGAAAAGTGGATATCATCAAATCAGAATCAGAGAAGGAGATGAATGGAAGACTGCTTTCAAAACAAAGGAAGGTTTGTATGAGTGGTTGGTTATGCCCTTTGGTTTAACTAATGCACTGAGTACATTTATGAGACTAATGAATGAAGTTCTGAAGAAATTCTTGAATAAGTGTATGATTGTCTACTTGGATGATATTCTAATATTCAGTAAGACTAGAGAAGAGCATTTGATGCATATAAGACAAGTGTTGCAGAGATTAAAGGAAGAAAAGTTGTTGATAAATCTGAAGAAGTATTCCTTCATGAAAGAATAGCTTGTGTATTTGGGGTTTGTGATTTCAGCTGATGGTTTGAAGATGGATCTAGAGAAGGTTGAATCTATACTAAATTGTCCTACACCTAAAAATGTCACTGAGGTAAGATCATTTCATGGATTGGCAAGTTTTTACAGGAATTTTATTAGAAATTTTAGTTCTATTTGTAATGCTATGACTGAAACAATGAGAGGGTACAAAAGAGAATTCAAATGGACACATGGACCGGATAAGAGTTTTGAATCTTTAAAGCTGAAGGTTTTTGAATTACCTGTGTTAGCCTTACCTAATTTCAAAAAGGTATTTCAAGTTGAATTTGATGCAAGAGGAAGTGCAATTGGAGTTGTATTGACTCAAGAAGGTAAACCTGTTGCTTTCTTTAGTGATAATTTGAATGATGCAAAAAGGAAATTTTATGTCTATGATCAAGATTTCTATTCTATTGTGCAAGCTATGAAGAAATGGAGACATTATTTGATGCCAAATGAATTTGTGTTGTATATTGATCATAAGGATTTACAGTATTTGGGTAGTCAGAATAAGATAAATCAGAGACATATGAAATGGGTAGAGTATTTGCAAAGCTTTACATTTTTTATTAATCATAAGAGTGGAGTTTCTAACAAAGTTGTTAATGCACTAAATAGAAGAAGATCTTTGTTGACTGAAATGAGAATTGAAGTTCTTGGTTTTGATGACATGAAGAATTTGTATGAAAGTGATCTTGATTTTTTATAGTGGAGGGTGTGCAGAGCACCTAATTCAAATCAATCAAGTATGAAGACTATTTCATTTAGAAAGATATATTGTTCAAAGGTATTCATTTGTGTATACCGAGAGGATCAATGAGAACTAATTTGATTAAGGAGAAACATAGTAGTGGATTGGTTGGACACTTTGGTATTGATAAAACATTGAGTTTGCTGAAGGAGAGGTATTTTTGGCCTTAGTTGTATAAGGATGTTCAGAAATATGTAAGAAGTTGTGGAGTTTTTCAAGTTGCAAAAGGAGTGAGTCAAAATACTGGATTGTACACACCAATTACTGTTCCTGAGAAACCTTGGAGTGATATCAGCATGGATTTTTTTCTTGGCTTACCTAGGACAGCAAGAGGTAATGATTCTATATTTTTTGTTGTGGATAGATTTTCTAAGATGACACATTTCATACCATGTAAGAAAACATTAGATTTAGTACACATAGAATATCTTTTCTTTAAGGAAATTGTCAGATTGCATGGATTACCGAAGAGTATCATCTCTGACCAAGACAGTAAGTTTGTTAGCTATTTTTGGAGAACACTTTGGAAGAAGTTGGATACTGAGTTGAATTTTAGTTCTACATTACATCCATGGACTGATGGACAAACAGAGGTTGTAAACCAAAGTTTGGGTAATTTGTTGAGATTCTTAGTTGGAGACACACTAGGCAATTGGGATTTAATGTTGCCACAAGTAGATTTTGCATACAATAGTTCAGTAAATAGAAGTACTAGAAAGACACCTTTTGAGATTATTCATGGCACACAACCGAGAGGTATATCAGATTTGAGAGATATTATTAGAGAAGAGAAAAGAAGTGTTGAAGCTTAAGAATTTGTATAAATTATGAAGACATTGCTTGAAGATGTAAAACAGAAGCTAGAGAAAAGTAATCAAAAATAAAAAGATAGTGCAGACAGATCTAGAAGACATAAAAAATTTGAAGTTGGTGATGCAGTGATGGTTCATCTAAAGAAAGGAAGATTTCCAATTGGAACATATGGTAAATTGAAGATGAATAAATTTGGTCCTTGAAAAATACTGAGAAGATTTGATAGTGGAAATGCTAATGAAGTTGAATTACCTGATGACATGGATATATCACCTATATTCAATATTTTAGACTTAAATGAATATCATGAACCTGATGAAGAAGTAACAGTACCAAGTGATTATCCTAAGAAGCAGATGGAGGAAGTTGAAGAGATTCAGAAATAGAGAATTGACAAAAGTAAAAGAGGAAAGGAATACATGGAGTATCTGGCAAAGTGGAAGAACAGACTGATTGAGGACGCATCTTGGATTTCTCAATCTAAGTTGGATTCATTTCAGGTTGGACCTGACACGTGATTCAGAGAATCATTTCTTGTAACCCTAGGTGTCTGATGCAGGAGCATCTTGGGTCATTGGCAATCCTGCACAACCAAAAACATGTTTTCTTTAGTTCTTTAACTTGTCTCTGTCGCTCGGGTTCTGTTGCTCAGGCATGCTTATTTATGTTGCTTGGTTATGCTTTACTAATGGGTTTTGGTGATGTCCTTACCGATGCGTTTCGGTGATGTCCTTACCGATGGGTTTTTTGATGCTTGGTTATGCCTTACCGATAGTTGCTGATTTTCGATGCTCATCTGCCCGAGATGCTTATTTTGGAAGTTGGATCTTGGCCAAATTCTTCAATAAATTTCTATTGACTTAATTTATTTGGGATATCTCATTGGGATCTATGTGGACCTAAATTTGGGTCTCTCCTTTGAATTTGAGCACCGACTTCCTTGTTGGATTCTTGCATATATTTGGTTGTATGTTCTTAGTTTAGGTAGCAATCTTAGAGCAAGAAAGAAAATGTTTAGATATTGAGATTGAAGGTCTATGATCTCTGTTGTATGAAGATTGTTTTTTAATTCATTGAATATACGGCCAAAACCAGGAAGGCCTTACAGTCCGGGATGTAATGATTTTGATCAAGTTAATATAAAGGATCTCTTTGTTTTCTTCTCTCACTGTGTTTTTTGGCTTCCGCATTATGTCTGGAAGCTGGTTTGGTATTTGGGTGAGCCTCGGGCCCCATTCCATACTCTCCTTGCATCACTTCATAAGATAGATCAACTATATTTCATATGCAATTCTCTGCAAATTGTTTTTCTAAGTGATATTTGTTCAGGTATGTAAATGATCCATTAGCTACTTCTAGGTGGATTTCCCCCTATTTGAATATTATGAGGGGAAACTTTTTAGTGTTATCTATGTGTACATTCAGAACAATCTCACTTCTAGGGAAGTACATTAATCATTCTAATTAGAGAACGCAATAAGTTCTCTGGATTGCTTTGTAAAATAAAGAGCCATATAGAGAATAAGGGTTTCATGACTATTTTAAACACAATATTTATGATGGCTCTTCAAGGCCTTATGCTTCTCATATGGTTTTATTCACTATTTTTCAAGTTTCATCCATTGTTTTAGATAAAAGATAAACATTTGATGAACATGGATAAAATCACACATTTTGCATGTAGAATATGTTTGTGCTAAAAGGATTTTCTGATGTTCAATACTCAACATAAGTACTAAGAAATAAGACAAAAGTAAAAGAGAATGTTTACTACAATTAGTAGCAGTCATACAAAATTTAGTAGAGTCTATTCAGCATCTATGTTGGCACCTATGATAGCCAGAGCTACATTTATGATAGTTAAACCAATCAATGAGTATTAGCTCCATGCCTTGCTAATATCAATAGTTTAACATTAGAAAAACACAGTATAAAACTTGGTTATCTCACACTACAATTTTACTGATAGTAGCTACTAGATGTGCACCTGTAGGATCTTGATCTTCTGTTGATGGTGGGTGAGATGGTTTTGGGTAAGAGGTCGGATCTCCAATGGATGGCTCAATGTCCTATGACTGTGATTACACAGTGAGTTCCCAAGCATTTTTCTCTGTGAACTTGGTAGCATTTTTCTTAGTCTAAGGACTTTTCATCCCAGCTACCTTTATCTTTGATTAATCTTGCTTACTTGGAACATGTTAATTTATTTCATTGCTAATGTGATTTATTTAGTTTAGCGTTAAAAAAGTTGGGCAGTGCTCTAAAGCATTAGATCACACTCAATGACCTCTGAGTGAAAGCCTTTTGCACTTGAATTCATAAGGGGCCCACTAACATTTAAATGAACATTCATAACACAAGGAAAATGATTTAGAATATTTAAAATTGATCTTTGCCAACACTTCCTTCCCACTAGATTTTTCTTGTTGGTCTTTCTGGTTTCACATTGAAGACAAGTGGGACCCATTATACAACATCCATGCCATTTCTGTTGAGATCATTTTGAAACTCAATTAAATAAAATTTTGCTTTGCAATTGAATATATTTAATAATACTTTAGGACATTATTAAATAATAATAAATTTAAATATTTTTCCTGCTCATAATTTCTAATCGATCTCACCAACGGCCTCTGAATTATCAATTTTATTTTGTTTATACGATATTATTTTGATATTTTTTAAAACAAATGATGTTTTTAAATAATAAAATAGTCACAATGGAAATTGAGAGAGAAAGCATTGTCATGAGAGTTGGGTCCCCATGTGGGATTGACTAGAAAAAATGTTTGCAAACAACTAGATAACAAAACTAATTCGAACCATCTCCGTATGTATTTTGGATAAAAAAATACAAAGCATGAAATTACAAAATTTCACTTTCTGACCATTCCATTATTAATGTGGCAAAACAAGCTTGGAGCCTTTTAAAATGAATTCAAAAACTGATCAAAACATGTCGTGAGACCCTAGAAACTAGCGGGCATGTAAATTACTATGTTGAGAATCACTCTATAGAACAGTTTTGCTTGATGATGCATGATGCAAGAGATTTTAATCGCCAAAGTCCCCTATTTCATTATCTCTACAACTAGACATGTCACAACACAACAATCTACATTTGTTTTGGACTAGTAAAAATACCAAACCAAGTGTTGAGAATCTAAAATTTGTCATGGAAGGATATTTACATGTTGACAATTTGAGGAATCAATCCATTCATCATGACCATCATCTTGATGTGAAATTTTTAAACTCAAAGTGAGCCCTCTGAAAGAATTGTTACTGTGCAAGTTGCAAAACATGATAAACTGCAAATAGTTTGGACTTACCAAAAATATAAAATGACCTCATAGGACTCTGAGACTCTGCACGATTACTTTATACATTGGCAATATATGGGAACAATGATTACTCTATAGATGTAACTTTGTGCGTACTGAAAAATCAGAATAAATTATGTCTACTTTGGGTTTGGAAAACATAGAAAATGAATTCAGTAGGGTCTTAAAATGGATATTGGGCTATCTCATATATTTTTAATGCAAGGGAATGATTGGCTTTTCATGATAGACAATTGGTTATGAAATGTAGGCGTCCAAAGTAGGCTAATTGGATTATTCTAAAAATATATATAATGCAGATTTTTGCTAACCCTTCAAACTAGGCACTTCAAAAACATGTCAAAACCGACCATGGGAGGATCCAAATTGGTAAATATGTTGAGTGATATCTTGTGAATATGTTCCTAAAGTCGTTTCACATAACATTCAATGGGAAACAAATTATTCACTCTCAAACTAGGCCCTTCAGAAAATATTTCAGAGGTGTACCTATACACCTTAACAAAATTTTAAACATGTGTATTTATTTTTTCAAAAACTTGAGAGCACCAAAGATAGCTTTTGTTGGTGATGTATTGCCCTTCCGGGAATACCAGGAATCCAAATCTATGGTGAGGCAGAACAGGCATTTATCCACTAGGTTCCTTATCAAACTGAATGAAAATTAGACCAACACTTTGATTGGCAGCTCCATGATCTCATATGTCCCATGACAGTGATTACACAGTGGATCTCAAGCACGGCCTTAGGGCTTTAACGATGAAATTTAGACTATGTCATGTTGTTTTGAAGTAGGTAATCTTGAAGGAAAAAGAAGTGGGTCTGATTGCTCAGCAAGCACAGCCTAGTGGGGCCCCCTGTAGGGTTTTAGGCAAGCAAAAGGGTCAAATTTTATGCTATGTATATCGTGGATTTACTCAATTTTGTAATTTTTTTCATCATTCTCTTCCATCAGGAATGGAAGATAGAGCTATTTTAATACGTGTTTGAGAAGGCACTCTGAGAGATTACAGATCAAAATTGAAATGAGTGCTATCATTATCGTCTTTTATGGTTTAACAGATTAAATTACTAAACCTAGAGATGTACATTTTAATATACATAAATGAGCGTGCATACATACCAGCACTCCATCTCATGGCATGCCACACTAGGTGATAACTTGTAATGATCCCTAATAAGAATCATATGTTGTACACTAGATTGTTCAAAGCATCCAACACTTGAGGTTCCAAAATTTATGAGGCCTCTTCGCGCAATAAAATCCTTTTGGCCTCCCCTCTACACAATGATTCCCTAGTCCTTTCGGCCTCCACTCTACAACGTGCAATTAACAAAATGAAATTCACAATGAAAGCAACCCTTTTTTATTTATAAGCTCATGTTCATTGGAAATCCCACGAACATGGGCATGGATTAAAAAAAAATTCCTTCATTAAAATGACAAAGCAAAAGCATTTTAATGGTTAATGGGAAATGTTGGTTAATTTTTTGGGTGTAATGTACTAGTGAGATGCTATGGATACTTTGGCTTCTTTACTTCAAATGCCTTATCAGAATGCTAGGTACGAATTCTTGGTGGAAGAGTTGGTGAAACTGGCTTTTGACCTACTTGAAACTCAAACCATTTTCCTTCTAAATGGACATGACTCACCTTTGTATGGACCCATTTATACCTATCTAAAAGACCAAGTTTTACCTTTAGACCAAATCTACACCCAAAAATGACACTTTATACAAAAAGTGGCTCATTACACTATCCTATCTGACACATTGTATCGTAAAGGTCTTGACAGAATGCTACTTAGGTGTCTAGAGGATGAGGAATCAAAGTTAGCTTTAAGAGACATTCATGAGGGTATTTGTGGGTCTCATTTGAGTGGATTAAACCTAGCCAAGAAAATCCTTCATATGGGGTATTTTTGGAAAACCTTTGAAAAGGATGCTTGGACTTTGTTAAAGTGTGTTCAAAATGCCAATATCATGGAGATATGATCCATGTTCCCGCACAATATTTACACCCTTTCATTACACCATGGTCATTTACCAATGGGGATTTTATCTTATTGGAATGAATTACCCACCTTCTTCCAATGGTCACAAATATATCATAATGGAAACATAATATTTTACATAATGGGTAGAGGTCGTGCCTTTGACAACTACAATGGGAAAACAGATCTCTATTTTTATTCTCAATCACATCATTTATAGATATGGTACTCCTCATGCCATTATCGTAGACAATGGGAAACAATTCAAGAATAAAGATGTGGATGAATTATGTGAGACCTACCATATAACACACCATTCTTCCTCAATTTACTATCCTCAAGGAAATGGACAAGCCGAAGCTACAAATAAGAATATCCTCAAAATATTGAAAAGATCGGTTGACAAATCAGGAAGAGAAGGGCATATACAAATAAACCCAGCATTGTGGGCCTACAGAACAATCATTCAAACACCAATAGGAGCTACACCATTTTCTTTGGTTTATGGGGTAGAATTTTTTTTACCTTTAGAGGTTGAGATCTCATCCTTAAGAGTTTCATTGCAAGGATTAATAAATGGTGACGATTATAGGGTTGCACGACTTCAACAATTGAAATTGTTGGAGGAACATCAAACACAAGCTTATGCACATTTGAAAGTGTATCAAAATAGAATCTCAAGGAATTATAAAAAACATATCAAACCTAGAACATTCCAAGTGGGAGACTTAGTGTTGAGAGAAACCCTAAAAACCAAGTAGAGAGAAAAGAAAGGAAAATGGTAGGCAAATTGGCTTGGACCTTTTGTCATTACTTCTTCTTTTGGAATGGGGACATACAAGCTAGCTGATTGTGAAGGTGATGAGTTGCAAGAACCTATTAATAGCATCGATTTAAAGAGGTTTTATACCTGCTCAAATGAAAGATTATAGGAAGAAAGAGTATTAGATGAGAGTGTATCCAATGAGTTCAGCATCATTCTGTGTAGATTAGAAAAATTTAAATATTCAAAAACATGAGAAAGTTCAAAATACAAAAAAAAATGAGAAAGATCAAAAAATTCAAAAACAATGGAAAAATAGAAAAGCATAAAAAGAGGAAAATTGAGCATGAAGAAAGAAAAAACATTCAAAATATCAAAAAATGGTTGTCTTGGTGAAAACCTAGAAAATAGGCACCTTGATGATATCAAAGAAAAAAGAAAAAAAAATCAAATAAAAATTTTGAAAAAGAGAAAAGTGCCTTGGTGAAAACCTCGCAATAGGCGCCTTGGTAGCAAAAAAAGGAAAAAAGAGAAAAAGAGCAATAAATTCAAAAGGTGAAAACTTGGAAAATAGGCACTTTTTGATCCCTTAGGTCTTACCTAGTTGAATTTATAAATATTTCATTTTCATCGTCCCATTTGTATATCCTCATTGCATCCATCATTTGTGCATAGTCATAATAAAGTCTCTGAGCTACATTGTCAAGTCATTGTCACATACTAGGTTTCGTTTGCCCAAGATTTACACATGGTCTCATTTTTACTTGGGGGAAAAGAATTGGTTTTGATACAAATGGATCTGATAAGTGTTAGTTTTTGGTCACATAACAGAAGAGATTTTCATAACTTCAGAGGAGAGATATTTTTGAACCTTTGATGGATATCATTGTTCAATCCAAGCATTCGATCTCACAACTTGATCCTTTAGATTCATGACCTTATTATCAAGATTAAAATTTGACAAAACCTAAATGATTAGAATGAATAGAATTCTATTGAAAATCTGGATACAATACAAAACACTCAAAGTTTTTTATGATGTTCATTGCATCATGTTCTTTTTAGCTAATCAATGATGTTTCAACTAGATTGGCAATGATGAAGACATGATGTTTTCTTGATTTTGTGTGACTGTTTTGAGGAAGATCCACCAACTTATGTGAATTTTTCTAAGGAGATGGTCATCAAAGAACCAATGAGGACATTCATATAGGAAGGAGGGTTAACCTTTGTTTGTTTACACAAACAAATACCTTGGATATTTAGATCTTCTATATCTTAATACCAAAATCCAATTGCAACATTGAATCCGATGAAACTGGTATTCATACTCCCATAGTTGATTATTCAACTAGTGAGGGGTGTACTAGTTTCTAAATGGTTACAAAAGAGATGAAAGTGGTATTCGTATTGTCATGATGTGGTCAATGATAATTTTACTTGCTCCTAGTTCCACAATGCTCAATGATGAAAATATATCTCCTATTGCATTTCTTTCGCAAAAATAAAAGTGACAGTTAGTCTCATTTCATGTTTAGATTAATTATATTTATAGGATTTCCTAAGTTCAAGGGGGTTAATTATTCAAAAATTTGATATATTTATGTTGGTTCACATAATGAAGACTTTCTTGTGTATTTATCATTTCATTCATTAAACATTAATCATTATTCATCAGTATACGTCATTACATCATTATTCATTATCCAAGTGCATTACACATTTCATCATTCATATAGGTGTATTTTATTGAAATATTGCATTGTCAAAATACAAAGTAAAACAACATGCATTCAAATAAATCCAGTGCATTGCATTTATCATTTAAATATTGCATCCATCATAAATTAGAAAGCGTATAGAAATAGATTTGCATACATAATCATCCATCTAAAACTATGTCATATATAAGATACTGCATCCATCGCATGTAGAAACTAAAATGCATAACCATCATATAGAATCATAACATCAAAGAAATTCTATCATATATCATCAAATTGCTCAAGTCATCATAAATATGAATCCAAATGTCTTCAATAATCAAAGGTAAATCATCTCAAAATAGTACATAATAGTCCTGATCGAATCAAACATCTGATATATCTAATACAATACATATAATCCAATGATCAATCATGACCCACCTAGGGCACCTGATTCATCTCATGTACCTAACCCACCTGTACCATTTGGATCCCTATCTTTTGATATGTTCAGTGTACTAGGATGATCCTAAATAGTACTATCCATACTCGACATTTGTGCCATCATCGTCATAATTTGTTGCATCATAGTCACAACCTTATCAATCCTGCTAGTCACTGTGGCCAACCCAGTCTGTAGACATTGTACATCCTACTCTAATCTAGTAATGGTACCTGGTTGTACTTGTGGCTGCACTTGTACTGGTATTTGAGGCACCTATTGTGGCAAAATATGTGGACCTATAGGCACATGTTCCAGAATATATGGAGTTATAGGTGCCTTCTATGCCACAATCTATGGACCCTGTCCCTGTAAAGGAACCTATCTAGAAATAGCTATCTAAGCCTATCTCACAACCATCTATCATCTCTATCCCCATACTGCTTCTGGTACTACCTGTACTAGTCTCATCCTGAAACCACCACCTCTACCCTGTGCATGACCACCCCTCATCTGAGGCCCTCCATGTCCCCCATCTCTACCCATAACCTATCGAGGTACTCTTTGTCTTTGGGGAGCTCTCTGTTGTCCACCTCCATGCCCACCCTCACCATCATCATCATCAGAGGTATCATCAATATCAGGTATCAACTCACTAGGATCAGTGAACTGGGGAAACCACTGTGAGTAATCTGCTGACATCCCTGCATCTACTATATGCTCTTGCATATCCCACTGCATATATTCTAATCTCTCAATCTGATCACAGGAATAATGGAAATCTACCTATATACCCCACATAGATCTCTCTGTCTAAACATGAGCATATAAGTCCAATCCCTGCAGTATGTCCAGGATCTTGCCAAACTGTCGGCATACTTAGTAGTAACAAAATCTATCGATTACAAGAGGTGATCTCCCTATAATCTATCACAGAGAACACATGTATGGATACTCATCGTCATCCTCCCACCATGCCTTGCATCCCATATATGGTCTCCAAATGACCTGATCAATATCATCAAGCATACGGTGCCAGTACTCTAGTTTTCCTGTCGAAGGCTGAACAACCATACCCTCATTCAGGAATGCATACGGCCAATCAACATCTCTCTATCGAGTATTTATCAGTCTCAACATAGGAATGTGCTCTCATGTCTATAACTGTAATAGAATTGCTCTAGCAGATAATGAAGAACTCCCCTTGTATAGTATATGGTGCAAATCATGATATAAATGTGCTAGTAAACAGGAACCCTAATCAAATTTGTGAGGATCTGCAATCATGCCCTCAATGATGCGACCCCATCCAACCATGAAACCGTGACCATGATGATCTGGTAACACAACTCTGTCGATCAGTACAACCAAAACTATTGGAAAAATAGAGAACAAAGAAAACTGATCCCAGGTGATACTCTCATCTCCGATGGTCTAATCTTCAAAGACCCGTTGATAAGCACTGCCATTGTATATCTGATCATAATATACCCATTCTCCTCGAGTCTGGATACGTATTAATTTGTATACATCCTCAGGCTTGATCATCATCTTGTGTGTGTGATTTTTGTACCTGTTAAGAGACACAACACTTCAATAAATCATTGCATTAGTGAAAACAAGGGGTTAGCAAACATAGCAATCACCAAAATTGATATATTGCTTCCTATCTAGGAGGAGTATGGAAAATGACATAATAGCCCTCAGATTATGCATATTTCACTGACAAATACAACCTATGAACAGAAGATTCAAATGAAAAGTAATCTAAATTATTCAAAAGCATGCATTCTAGCTCTAGAAATGAATAGTATAACAATATGACTAAGAAATAAGCTAGAAAGCACTAAGAAAATCTCTAAAACATGAGCAACATGAGATTGCTCCTTCAATTCTCCAAATATGGGCAGCATAAGGATTCTTATCAACTCTTCAAAATTAGGAGCATTACAACAATATAATAAAAGACTTCCAAGTTCAAGGCCTCCAAAATCAAGAGTAAAAATAAGGGCCTTCAACAATCCAAAAATCAAGGGCCATTTGAGCTTAAAACTCATTCTATTTATAGAAGAAATTAGGAGTGATTTGAGCTATCAAATTATTTGATTTGATTTGATTTGATTTAATTTGATCTTGATTTGATCTTGATTTGATTTTATCTTTATTTGATTTGATTTGATTTTGATCTTGATTTGATTTGATTTTATCTTGATTTGATCTTGATCTTGATCTTGATTTGATTTGATTTGATTTGATTTTGATTTGATTTGATCTTGATCTTGATTTGATCTTGATTTGATTTGATTTGAATTAGAGGGAGTCAAGCTTGAGAAAGTTGACTTTCTCAAGTGGGTTGAGTTCTTAATCATTAAATTAGGAATGTGACAACATTAGGAAGTGGGTTGGGATAGGATTAAGATTAGGAATAGGATTAGCATGGGGGGAATAAGTTGGGATGAGTTTGAACCCAGAGTCAAAGTGGTTGAGGTAGGTTACATTGGGGTTTAGAGGAATATTAATGAAATGAATTAAACTTATTTAATTCATTCAAAAATAGGAATATCAATTATTTAAGCTTTTAAATGCTTTTTAATAATCAATAGGACTATAGCCAATTTAATTAA
>MU223834.1:702615-715810 GCA_018584345.1 Thuja plicata | reverse complement strand
TATATATATATATATTCTAACAATATTAATGTTTATTTTTAGGAGTAGAAGAAGTGAATGTATGTAATTGTAATGAATTGGAAATTCGACTATGTTCAAACTACAATATAGAAATATATAACTCTGTGTCATTGCTTTAATACACTTTGCACTTATTGATTTTGGTGCTTGATCGACCAATATAAACATAGGTGCATGATAATGATGAGTCATGTCTATGATAGACGTAACTCCTTGAGGAGTCACGCCTATCATAGGCATGTCTAATCGTCACATATTTTGGAATACAAAGCATCAAAACTTCTTAGTAATCAGGTCGATGTCGATTATGATGCGTTAGATATCGGGTTGATACCGATTTTAATACTAATTACGTTTCAGTACATATATTATCAGTTTGATACCGATACAATACAAATTATAATTCAGTAGTTATTGGGTTTTCATTCGATCATAAAGAGGATATCAAATACGATAGCAATCATATATATCAATATATATATATATATATATGATGGTAATAATAATTATCATTATATATATATATATATATATAATATGAATTTATCTAATCGTGGCTATATGAAACAACACTCCCTCTTAGCTAGGGAATATAAAATCATATATAGTTGGAAATAATAGATTGGTGTATACTGAGAGGGGAGGGGTAAATCAGTACCCTTAAAACTTTTTGTCAATTAACCTTTATCCTTTAGTAATCAATTACTTGTATTACCGACCATATTTGTTATTCTATCTTTATGTGTGTAATATCAATTCATGAACATAATTTCCATGTAAACATTCAGAGAAACATTCATGAAATGTATTGACACATGACACAAGATTTGGTAATGTAGAAAACCCCTATTAGAAGGTAAAAATTGTGGTGGGGATGAAACCTACAAAAAATTCACTATCTGCAGAATGGAAGGGGTCGGTTAAGGCTTACAAGTTTAATCACTTCTGATGATCTTACCCTGTTAGGAGTAACATGTTTAGACTGGTTAAGGTCTACTCTGTTAAAATCTTTAGCAATACTATTTAGTGTGCACTCGGTTAAGAGGTTTACAAAAGGATTGTTAAATCCACGTTCTCAAAGGATTTCTTCTATTTGCTACACTTGTTAGAATGTAGTCAAAAAAAATTATTGGCTTGAGTATATGCAATCTAGAACACTGAGTATAGAACCATTAAAGTTCACATGAATATTTATCACCTATAGTGATTGATCAATACCTTTTTCTGCTCGGTATCCTTGAATCTGGTTCTTGATAACCGTTTTCATCTTTTGTTTTCCTTCTGCATAAAACTCTCAGTTTGATCCATAGATGTGCTCCTCGAATACAATCATCATCACATCCTCTTGTTTTGATTGATTACACATCTATTTATACATTGAATTTGACTTATTTAAGTTTCATGCTTTTCAATGATAACTCTATGATCAAAGGTTTACAACTTGACCTTGATCTCCTAGTTTGCATGTTTACAATCAGTTAGACTGATTAAAACAATTACAATTACATTACTTGTCCCTCAAGAAATGGTTTTAAAGATATGCTTTTAAGATAAATATAAAACTTAAGTGTTTTACCTGACGTGTAAGTAAGATCCACATTTCTCAAAATATAAGTGTCTCTCGGTAGACTGGTGCTCGGGTTTCTCTTTAGCCTTTGTGTTGGTGTTCACTGTAACCTTGTATGTCGGGTTCCTTGGTTGTCTGCTCTATCGGGTTACATTGTAAACTTCTGTCAGGTTCCTCTGTGAATTATGTTGTCAATTTACACAATGATCTGTCTGCCAGGTTCCTCTGTACTTAATATTTTTTGTGACCATTTTTTAACTCTTGTGTCGGGTTGCATTGAAGTCTTTTCTTTCAGTGATCATTGTAATGACAGTTCAAAACTTGTTTCCTTTGCATAATAATGGAAAAATATGTCATCAATATATATCACATTTCTCATGATAAGAAGTCTTACATATCTCGTGAAGTCAAGCATCACATAAAAAGTGAGGTGTCACATAATTCATGGCACTAAGTATATCACATAATTTGCAATAAGAAGTCTCACATATCTCGTGAGGACAAACATCACATAACACGTGATGATAATTATCAAATAACTCGTGACACTTAAAGGATGATATGCTTGAGAATATCGCATTCTCCTTATACATCCTAGCTATGGTATGTGTACTGAAATTATGTCACATAATGTCTACCATAACAGATCATGGCACATAAATGCATGATATCAAGTTAGCATGATATCAATATTACAAGATCGTTATCTTATAATATTTGAATACAAGTGTTCATTTTCAAAAGATCGTCACCTTTTAGAGATGAATACAGGGGCTAGAGCCCATAAAGTCATATATCAACACATATTACAAAATAATTTTACATATTAAACATCTTATATATTATATATATCAGTAAATATTATAATGCAAATTACAATTCAATCATGCGAAGACCTTTCCTGAAGTGTTCAACTTTCACTCTAGCAAGTGGCTTGGTTAATATATATGTTGTTTGATCTCCTGTACTGATATATTCCAACCGGATCACATTCCTATCCACCATATCTCTCACATAATGATAAGGAATCTCTATATGCTTGGATCTATCATGAAATGCCAGATTCACAGAAAGTTTTATGCAAATCTTATTATCACAATGGATGATTGTAGGTTTCAGGGGCTTACCGAATAATCCCACAAGCAGTTTCCTGAGCCATATTGCTTCTCTTGCTAACATAGAGGTTGCAATGTATTCATCCTCTGTAGAACTATGAGCCACTAAACACTATTTCTTGCATATCAAAGATATCATGGAAGATCCCAAATTGATGCAGCAACATGAGGTTCTCTTTCTATTAGTTACACTTCCAGCCCAATCAGAATCTATGAATCCATGTAGATTCAAGTCAACTTTCTCATATTTGAGTCCATGATTTAGAGTACATTGAAGGTATCTCATAATATGCTTCATATCCATAAGATGTATCTCCTTTGGCTCACACATAAACTGACTCAAGGCATTCTGCATAATAGATATATGGTATAGTATTAACCATGAACATCAAAGATCCAATTATCTTCATGTAGAGGGTAGGACCTGCAAACGGAGAATTTTTTGTTGCCTCCTTTAGTTTATGAATTATTTTTTCATGGGAGAATACATGGGTCTGCAATTTATCATACCAAATCTATTCAATATGTCCAAGATGTACTTTCCTTGATTAAGCACAATGATGTCTGAGTTCTGCCAAACTTCCAATCCATCAAAGTAATGTAGAAGGCCTAAAGCCTTCATTTCAAACTCTTTAGCAAGGTCTTTCTTACATTGATCAATAAGGTGATCTTCTCCTTTAATTAACAAATCATCAACATACAAGATTAATATTAACATATCACATTTTCTTTCCTTGAAGTATAGATTTGTATCTACGTCATTTTTAGAAAATCCCAATTCTATGAGATAGTTATTAATTCTCTCATACCATGTCTTGGGGGCCTATTTAAATCCATAGAGAGCTTTCTTCAATTTGTACACGTGAGATTCTACAGTGTGAATCTCAAATCCTTTTGGTTTCTCTATGTATACTTCTTCCTCTATTTTCCCATTTAGGAATGCATTCTTTACATCCATCTAATGAACTTTCCATCATTTGGTTGTTGTGATGGCTAGAACTACTCTGACTGAGGTATATCTAGCAACAGGTGCAAAATTTTCCTCGTAATCAATTCCTTCTTTATGTGAGAAACCTCTAGCAACAAATCTGGCTTTATGTTTCTCTATACTACCATCTGCATCATACATGATTTTGAATAGCCACTTGGATGAAACAATAGATTTTTCCTTTGGTCTTGGAACAACTTCCCAAACATCATTTTTTTAAGATGGACTGGTATTCATCTGTCATGGAATCCTTCCATACTTGGTGTTTGAGGGCTTTTGATGCATTAGAATGTTCTGACTTGGAGAGATCATTCATTAAAGCCACATAGCTATAAACTCTTCAAGGGCTTCTAGCTTTTACTTTCTCTAAAGGTCCCTGAAGGAGCTGCATAGTTCTTTGCTTCTTCCATTGTTTTGGTGGCCCAAAGTGGTATTTTCTTAAGATTCTCTTGAGGTGAGTTTTGTACATCATTTTCATCCTCTTAAGGATACTCCCTTTGAAACTCAGGAGAAAGATCCTCTTCTAGGTCTGAAGGTGGAGTATTACTTTCTGACTCAATAGAATTTTTGGCCCTTTTAAAAGCTAGGTCTTCCTCAAATATTACATCTCTACTGAGCTCAATATTTCTATGTCCAGGTAAAAATACTCTATAGTCTTTAGAAGTTTCACGATACCCAATAAAGATTCATTTTCTTCCAGAAGGTTCTAGTTTTGTTATTTTCTCTTTAGGTACATAAAAATAAACAAGACATTCGAATATCCTCAAGTGAGTGGAATCTGACTTTATACCTGTGAAAAATTCTTCAAGAGTTTTGTCTTCAATATGGGAGTGAGTAAATCTATTTTGTATGTATACAGTAGTGTTGGAGGCTTCTACCCAAAGATAGGTTTCTAAATTTTGATCAAGGGGCATGGCTTTAGCTACTTCTACAATAGTTCTAGTTTTCCTCTCAGCAACCCCATTTTGTTGAGGGTTTTAAGGAACAGTGAACTCCCTCTTAATCTCAGCTTATTTAAAAAATTCTCTAAAGATGTTAGAGGTTTATTCCCTCCCATTATCAGTTCTTAGGGTTTTTATTTTCTTCCCAGAGGATTTTTCAGAGAAGGATTTGAATTCCTTAAATTTCCTAAGGATCTCTTCTGATCCTTTACATTTGAGGAAGTAGATCCAGATTTTTTTGGAGAAGTCGTCAACAAATATTACATAATATAGAAACCCTCCCACAGAAGGTACAAACATGGGTCCACATAGGTCAGAGTGAACTAGTTCTAAGGCATTACTCATTGTACTAGAACTACTTTTAAAATAACCCTTAGTATTTTTGCCTAAGGCACACCCTTTACATGTATCCGAATGAAATTGCTTTAACTTAGGTAAGCCAATGACTAAATTTTCAATAGAAGATAAGGCACGAAAGTTTAAATGTCCTAATCTTCTACGCCATATCTCATTAGATTCTTCAATTTCATGAATCAGAGAAAGATTAAATTTAGTACATACCTCATACAAGTAGCTTGTTTTATGCCCTATGGTTATAGCTCTATGATAGACTAAATCTTTGGTCATTCCAACACCTTTCTATCCATGAAGGTTACTCTATACCCATTATCCTCAAGTGCAGATATGGAGACTTCTCTCCTCTTGATGCTTAGAACGAAAATAACTCCGGTGAGTTGGATAGACATGCCCGACTTCAACTTAATGGTGCAGGTCCCAACACCTTTTACTAAATGTGTAGATTCGTCCCTCTTCATCAATTTCTTCTATCATAGAGTCCAATAGTTCTCTATACCCAGTGATGTGTCTTGATAACCTACTGTCTATGATCCAAGTATTAGATTTGTTGGATACTTGATTATAGAGAGCATAGTAGAATACATGTTTCTCTTAATCATGCTCCTTTTTATTTCTTTTCACTTTGGTAAATGTAGCTAGTTGTTTAATTCTATATAGATATCTAGCTCCATAATGCCCATATTGATCACATCTGAAACATTGAATGTGAGAAGCTTCTTTTTTAGATGAACCCTTTTCATGATGGTCCTTCCTCTTCTTAAAGTGTTTCTTCTCGCCCTTTTTGTGAGAGTTTACATTTAACACGTGAAGATCTTCACCTATGTTCTTTTGTTTTATCCATTTCTTGTTTTGTCTTGACTCTTCCTGAAGACAATCTGACCTTAGTTGATTGAAGTTTGAATATTTATACCTAGCAGTAATGCCTTGAACAAAAGTCTCCCAAGTGTTTGGTAGGACATCTAGTGCAATGAAAGTCAGTTCTTTGCTCTAAATTACATATTCAAGTATCACCAATTCATCCCTTAGAGAAGATATTCTCATAAAGTATGCATTGATGGATTCTCCTTTGTTCATAGTTATATGATTAATTTCCCTGTTTAGGGCTAGGGTTCTGCTAGCATTTTTTATCTCATGTGTGCTTTCAAGTGATTTAAACATATGATGGGCAGTCTCATAGTTTGTCAAGATCGGCACTTTGTGATCTCTAACACCATCAACTATGATCTTCATAGATTTTGCATTTCCTTTAATCAAAATGGATTTCTCAGGATCATTCTTTGGAACTGCTTTTTCCTCTTTTATGAATGACTCGACTTTATTTTCTCTCAAAATCATTTTAATTCTAAATTTCCATGATGAGAAATTGTTTCCTCCTTCAAGCCTATCCTCAAATATGATAGCGCTTGTCGTAGAAATGTGATGTATTATAATTGATATTGAATTTATCAAGTTTGAGAGCTTCTTGAGTCTTCCTTTACCAGAGCTTTGATACCATGCTAAATCAAGGCAAACTTATTATTCAAATTTCAATTAATCTTATATATATATATATATATATATATATATATATATATATATATATATATATATATTCTAACAAAATTAATGTTTATTTGTAGGAATAGAAGAACCAAATGTATGTAATTGTAATGGACTGGAAATTTGACTATGTTCAAATTGCAATGCAGAAATATATAAATTTGAGTCATTGTTTTAATACACTTAGCACGTATTGATTTCGGTGCTTGTATTAAACATATCGATCAATATGGATTAACATGTCTCATGTCGCATCTCATGTTGCTACATTTAGGGTTCCTGGTGTTGCTGATGCCTCTGCCAATGGAGCTCCCTCTGCAGGTTGTCAGGTGCCTCTTCCCTCCAGCGGTCTGCTTTCAGGTGGTATGGGGGTAGCGCTTGTTGCATCTGATTCCGGGTCTCATGTCATTGTTTATCACAATCCTTCTTCTCCTCTGGGTGCTTCAGTTAGGAGTGTGGAAGCTGCACCTTTGTTGGACTCAGGGATTTTGGCCTCTGCTATTGTGAGTAAAGGTGTAGTTAAGGGCCCTCGTGTGGTGTTTGTGGAACCCTCCTGTGTTGCTAGGGAAGATGCTTTGTTGAAATTGGGGGCTGATAGTAGGCCTATTCTTATATCTAACCCTATTTCTATTGTGGTTGATCCAGATGTGGAGGAGGAAATAGATCACATCTCTATTTTTTCTTCCCATGCCTTGATTTGCAGGTTCAGAGGTTTTTGGCCTAGTCTCCTGAAGCTTCATGAGTGAATCTATAATCACTGGGAGCCTATCCTCGTGGATACAGTGTGCATAGGGGTATTTTATTGCAAAATTTGAAAATATCTCAGGCAGGGATAACTTGTTGTGTGAACATTTTTTCAGCTTGGAGGAACGCTTTATGCTCATGGTTAAGCCTTGGCATATCAATTCTAACCCTATTTCAGAATCTTTCATTAGGTTTCCTATTTGGGTCTGTCTTCTTAATCTTCCCCTGCATTTATAGATCGACTCTCTGTTTGAGGGGATTGGTAATGCTCTTGGGGAATTTGTATTAGTGGATGGTGGTTCTTCTGACATTTTTCACTCTACATATGCTTGTATTCTTGTGGATATTGATCCTTTTAAGGGTCTTCCTACGGAGATAGTGATCAACTCCTCTAAAGGAAGATGGACTCATACCCTGGATTACGAAGGGATTCCCTTTAGATGCAGAAGATGTTTTAAAACTGGGCATATGACCGCTTAGTGTGGATTGGGTAAAAAGAAATCTTCTGCATCTTGGTGGAATGGTGCTTCTTCTCAACACTATTTGGTGGAAAAGAAGCATGTTTCACCAAAAAATTTATCCCAGGTGGCAACACAGGTCCCCCTCCTCCTTCTGCTGGATTGGAAGCGGCTACTATGTGTTCTCTCATGAATGCCTCTCTGGTTGCTCCGTCACCTGGTTTGGTGGGGGTAGTTGCATCTCTAGTCCTCCCTGGTGTTGCGGGTGGTGGTTGATAATGGTTATGCAGATGCTTTTCTTGCAAGTTCTACTGGTATTTTTGTTTCCTTAGCTAGTATCCATAATCGCTCTGGTTTGGTTGATGATCCTCTGCGCTGGTAGGTTGAGGCGGCTAGAGTTGATGAGGGTTGGATTACTGTTAAAGAAAAAAAATTAAGAAGTCCTCTTTTGATATGACTCTTTGCTCCCATCAGAAGGGTTCTAAAGGTAAGTCCTAGATTTGGATTTGTCTTTAGCTTGGGTTCGCATGAAGGTTGTTTCATGCACTGTTTCATCCAGGTTGTGGGTGCCTATTGTAAAACCTCGCTATGGTCTTGATCCATTCCATAGTGAGGGCTATTTTGATTATCTTTTGTGACTAATTTGTATAGGGTTTTGGGGCCCCTTCAAAACTTGTTTTTACCTCAATCAAAAACATATCAACCAATATAAATATGGGTTCATCTTAATGATGAGTCACGTCTATAATAGACGTGACTCCTTGAGGAGTCTTGCCTATCATAGGCGTGACTGATCATCACATCTTTTGGAATACAAAGCATCGAAACTTCTTAGTAATCGGGTCGATACCGATTACGATCCATTGGATATCAGGTTGATACCGATTTCAATACTAATTGTGTTTCAATAAATATGTTTATCGGGTTGATACCGATACAATACCAATTACAATTCAATAGTTATCGGGTTTTAATTCGATCATAAAGAGGATATCAAATACTATAGAAATCATATATGTCAATATATATTTATATATATTTATGTATATATGATGGTAATAATAATTATCATTATATATATAAGCCTTGTGGATCCTACTCCACCTCTTGTTATTGGTGTGACCCCCTCTGGCTGCATGGACCCTTCTCCAACTACTACTCTTGTTCATCTCCAACCTTTAGTTGACAATGTGTAGCCTTGTCAACACTCTACCCCTTATGTTACAATCTCACAATGAGAATTTCTCCACTTGCTCCCCATTGTGGTGAGAATCATAGTAATAGTATAGTCTGGATAGTTGTTTGACAATGTAAGAAATATCATTTTTCAATGTCTCATTCTCCTCCCCACATTGTGGGTGAGTTGTCTGTCCACTCTTGATATGAGTTACTAGTTGTTCTGCTAGTGTGTTGTTAATGGTTTGTTCTTGACCTTATTGTAAATGGCCTCTTTGATATGTCTTTGTAAGAATCAACACCATTGTTTTTCTGCTTTTTATTATAAAAAACAAATATTACTATTTTAATATTCACCATATATAATCAATGTTTCTCTCAAATAAAATATAACCTATACAAATTTTTAAGAAAAGAGAGATGATCACACAAACCAATCCAATATCAATTACCCTACCCAACATATATATTCAAAATGTTATTGCATATAGCCACGATCAGATAAAATATATTTTTAAGATATTTTATATGAATTTATCTTATCGTGGCTATATGCAACAACATTTTGAATATATATGTTGAGTAGGGTAATTGATATTGGATTGGTTTGTGTGATCATCTAGATTTTCTTAAAAATTTGTATAGGTTATATTTTATTTGAGAGAAGCATTGATTATATATGGTGAATATTAAAATAGTAATATTTGTTTTTTATAATAAAAATCAAAAAAACAATGGTGTTGATTCTTACAAAGACATATCAAAGAGGCCATTTACAATAAGGTCAAGAACGGACCATTAACAACACACTAGCAGAACAACTAGTAACTCATATCAAGAGTGGATAGACAACTCACCACAATGTGGGGAGGAGAATGAGATATTGAAAAATGATATTTCTTACATCGTCAAACAACTATCCAGACTATACTATCACTATGATTCTCACCACAATGGGGAGCAAGTGAAGAAATCCTCATTGTGAGATTGTAACATAAGGGGCAAAGTGTTGACAAGGCTACACATTGTCAACTAAAGGTTGGAGATGAACAAGAGTAGTAGTTGGAGAAGGGTCCATGCAGCCAGAAGGGGTCACACCAGTAACAAGAGGTGGAGTAGGATCCACAAGGTTTGAGGAGGCTAAATCAGCAATAGGAGCAGTTGTTGAAGAAGGGTACATGTGGCCAGAGGGGGTCGCACTAGTATCAAGAGGTGGAATATGATCCACAAGGTCTAACGAGGAAAAATCAAAAGTAGGAGAAACATCTTGAAGGGAGTCATCATCAACCTGTGAAGAGTCATCAGAGGAAGAATCTTCCAGGATAGTCGAATGCTCACTATTAGCATCCTTCCACCAAGTGGCAGTGCCTTTACAATGCAAGAGAGAACAATATAGTGTCAAGTGACCAGTAGAGAAACATAGACAACATTGAATGGGGAGACCGTCATAATCCAATCTTTGAATCCACAACCATGAGAACCACGTCCCCATGAAGAGGTGTGGAGAGAATAGTAATATTTGTTTTTCATGTTGGTTAGTAAACTTAATTCAAAAGGATAAAACATAGAAAACAAAACAACGTTCGACATAGATGATGCCTCTAGCTCATGCTTATGGGTAATGTCATCATGATTAAGTCACTGCATTTATTGCCTAATAAAGTTGCAATAACATCATATGTGGCATCGTCCTTATAAATTGTCAAGGAGTTATAAGGCGTATTATGGAGATAGAATTCAAGGGCTGAGAATATCATCCTTGAAATAATCTAATAAGATAATTCATAATGAACCAACATCCACTAGTAAAAACCTTAGAAAACTCAATAGGGATTTAATTATGTAAAATTATTTGAATTTATTATACTTTATTAAATATTTGTTTATCTTGATACAAGTCAAAAGTGATGTGATCATAGGATTAAAGGTTAATGTGAAAGTAGGTAAACAAGCAAAGGGACGCCATGGGCATTTTTCTTTATGAACTCCCTAACATAGGTAGCGACCATAGAGGAACCTTCTTAGACTGACCCTAAAATGAGTGCGTACTCACTATATGGTCACATCAATTTTTTATAGAAAACAAAACTACATATATACTATGCCTTGATCTTGTGTTGAAACAGTGTATGTAAGCAATCTAGGGACAATTATCCTTAGTATGTAGGCAATTGAGGATGAGGTCTTAGGAAGGTGATGTGTTAACAAAGATTAATTAATCATTCGAGTAAAGGAATTAAGATAGAATCTCTAATATAAAATTAAGATAAAATATATTTTTTGTACACTCAAAAGGATCCCAAAATGATAACTTGTTTCCCTGGAAGCCATAGACCAAAATTGTTAGGTGGGATTCAAGTTGGTTACATTCTCTTCTCCTAAAGACGGACCTCGATGTACCTCTAGTAGAGTGTAGTCTTAAGAGAAAATGATTTAGGACAATGGATTGGCCCTATGTTCAAGTATATGGATAGAGCTTTATATTTCGTGTCTTGTTTGATGGATAGATGTCCATCCTATTTGATGGATAGATGAATGGTTGAGTATAGAGATAAATGAACACTTAAAGAATAATAACAATAAATAGTGGCATTTTGGGTTACAAGGATTGGGTTATTACGATTGTGAGTCGATTTGTCTTTCTAGATTAATTCTTCGACACAAAGGAATAACAACATAAGTACTCCACCTTCTTCATATGTCTCCAATTTACTTTGATTGTTAATGTACCACAACGTTTGGTGATCCATGCAGCATGCAAACTCTTTAGGCAATAGATAATCCCTCCCCTTCCACAAGCATAGAACTCATCGACATACATTGATCACTTATTGGCATCATTTAATTTCTCACAAAAGAATGTATTGGTCATCATTTCTAACTAAAAGCTACATCTATATGGTTCTAGTACCAGCACAATCAACTAGAAAAACACTAATAGAATCAATTAACACCAATAATTGTCAAGTCAAACAAATTATTTTGTATAGAGTTAGTGGTGGACAAACAAATGATACATTTCTTGATGAACTTCATAAAGAAGCCACAAACTCATGGAAACTTTTGACTTCTACAACCCTATGCTTCCAATCATTCAATTATTGCTAAATTTATTTAAGATCACCCTCAAACCATCTTGAGATATCTTGAACTCCTTTGCATGAAACTACACTTTTCAAGTTGTGATGTGACTTCTTCAACCAAACAAAATCCTACTCATATTGTCTTGTTGGAAGCCAAAATGGCATCCAAGTTCACAACCACAAACTTGTTAATGTTGGTAGCTTCGGTCAGATTATTCTAACCAATGATGTCAAATACTTATTGGCCTATCGACCTTAAGAATTTGATATCTATTCTTCATTAGATAAGTATATGGTTATACATACAATATTATATTATTGCATCATAGTATAATATTATGTGTGATGATATAATCATTTTCAGAATACTCTAAGTATCATTATAATATTTGTAATAGTTATCATTATTGATAACTATGATAGTCATTATTGGCAACTATCATAGTTATCATTAATGACGACTAATGCTACTTAAGTATCATAGTTGATATTGTTATCAACTTGAATGTTTGATAAAGTTGATACCAATATCAACTCGATATTAAAATGATATTGATGAAGTCGATTATGGTATCGACTATTTATGATGATATATGTCTTAGTTGATATTGTTATCAACATTAATGATTAATAAAGTTGATAACAATATCAAACTGATATTGTTAATGTTTTGATATCGATCAAATTACAAATGATACTATTGAAGTTGATTATGGTATCGACAAATTCTCATTGATAATACAAGTCGATTATGGTATCAACTATTCTCAATAATGACGAATACATTGAAGTCGATTATATCGACCATCCTCGTCAGTGATATTGTAAGTATTACATGTGATTAATTGTGACTGTTCCAAACAACGATTATTATTTTTTGTATCGATTATTGTATTGGTAAGCATGATTGTCGATAACAATGTAAACAAAGTCGATAACAAATTCGGTTTGTATTTTGATTAAATTGAAAGGTCTCACGAAGAGACATAACTCTTCGTGAGACATAGTCTCACGAAGAGATATGTCTCTCTGTGGGACCTCGTGAATATATACTTATATGATATCAATTTCAATATATATGTTGATGTTTGTAGCTTCGATCAGATAAAATGAATGAGATATTAATATTAGGAGAATAGATTAACTTATGCATATCAATATATATGATAATAATAATAGATATTATTATTATATATATTAATGTAT
>MU223834.1:643835-688240 GCA_018584345.1 Thuja plicata | reverse complement strand
TGTTATTTGTCTCTTTTATTGCTGTGCATTTAATTGTTCAATTTAAATTCTGCTCATTACTTCTGAGATTAAAATTATTTCACTCAAACAAAATTTTATTAGATCTGATATTAAAATTTAACATTTTTTATTATTAAAAGAAAACAGAAAAGGGAAAAAAAGCTGATTTTGAAACTTGTTTATGGTGGATATTTCCATTACATAAGTATATATATGCATCATGTCAGCTTTTCCACTATGGAATGCCCCCCCTCGCAGGCGTGATCAATTGGCAGAGACCCTTAGCCTATTCTAATTTCCATAGGTTAATTGGTGTGCCTTAAAGAACAATTAATTAATTGTCTAAACTTAAAGTCACTCATTTTACGAACAAATTATATTAACAATTTTATTATTATTGAATAGTTATTAGAAAGGTGATTTTCTTAGCTGTTGATCTTATCCTTATTGAACAAATCATTTGTAACTCTTATTTAAGGAGACATTCACTCCTTTGTTCATATCGAATATCTTGTTAATCATTCTCTCTGTCATTACTTTCTGTAATATGGTATCACACCTCGGATTTTGAAAACCATGGGATCAGTTACCTTGAATTTCACGGACTGTGACAGTAACAAATTCCATGCAAGACACACAAAGGATTGTGCAACAGAGGTAGTTGTACGGACTTGATTATTTTCAAAAAACTTGTGGGTATTTATTGTGTGAAAATCATGCCCTGTTTTTGCACAAATTACATTTCTTTCTTCAGCTGAATCACGGCAAGGGCAGATGAAAACACCCTTTTCCAAGTTGTCCCAGAAATGCTAATTCTGAGTTTCTTTGAACTGCTATTAAGTTGTCTCAGTTCTGGTATTTTTTCTTTGAACAGAGCTGGAAATTTATATAACGCACAGACAGTAAAATAAAGAGCATACAACCAAAAACATATAGGCAAATCTGGTATATCAGTGACAGCACCAGAAGTATAGATTATGATAGCAGGATGACAGATTAATGTTTAGCATTGAAATTCACTAACATTAATAACCAAAGTCTATGAAGTTCATAACAAATACAGACTGCATAAATTATTGATGGAATAACAACTAGGAATTTATGAAAGATCTGACCTGTACATAATCAGCTCGGAAACAAACTTCAACTGACCTGCACTTTCCAGATTACAACATAAAGAGATCAGAACTCTCATGCCTTTCATAATTTCTCGGTCACGAGATTTGTTTATGAAAACTATTTCCTTCAGCTGGATTCTAGAAACTAAGAAAGCGATTCTCTGCTTCAGCGTTGAAAAGTGCTTCGGCAGTATAAACTGGTGATTAGCATACAACTGCTCCAAACTCGAAGGCTATGCAGCCCTAAATCTCTGATCAACGAAACCAAGAACTCTTCTGCCAATCTATGGTGTCTTCCTGTTAAAGTTTGGAATCACTGCAAATGTAATAGCACTTCATATTTTCTGTCTTTTCCAAATGCAACGATCTCTCTTACATTTATATTGAGGATGAGGCAAGGAGAGACATGTCCCGTCCCTTCATGGGACATTTCTATTCATTATTATGTGATTAATATAATGATGATTGATTATGTAACTACATATATATATATATATATATGAATCATTATTATATTAATTTCTCCTAATACTATTTTAGATATATATCTATATATATTATATCTCACATAATAAAATATATATATTTTTTCAATAGTCTCATAGGATTTATCCGACAGAAGCTACAAAACATCAACTCTCCCTCTTAGCTAGGGAGGATAAGCACAGAATATGATATTACCTCAATGTAAAGTCCAAATGGCATGATTAAGCATATCTTTGATCGGAAGATACTCATACTTAAGATATCATCTCATGATATCAGGAGTAATGGCCTCAGAATATCAAGTCGTATGATATTCACCAAGTACTCAAAATGTCCATAAGGTTTGTGGCATGTGCACACGTATCCTCAATAATACTTACCATATGAACATTATATTCATGGTCTGTTTAAGGAAATTAATCCACCACGCAACATAAAATCTATCATGCTCTGCTTAGACATCATAAGATATCCATCATAATAGAAAATTTAAGTTATAGTAAGATCGTAATCTTTCAAAAACTTCTGAAAATACAAGTGATAATCATTTGGAAGTCGTCACTTCCTCATGATGTACACAAGGCCCATATAGTCATGAATTAACACTTAATAATAAAGTAATTCATTAGTACAATAATCAATTAGCTTGAGACTCTTTCTCTGTAATTACAATCATAACAAGTTTACCTCGGAAGTGTTCCATCTTCACTTTGCAAAAGGTTTGGTGAGGATGGTAAAGAACAATGATCTCCCTCTCAATCTGATATCAATCTTCTAAGCTTCTCGTCCAAAGTTACCTATGAAGAGTCAAACTCCCTCTGAATCTGATATTAATTTTCTTTTTCCTGCAAGAGCATCCGCGGAAAAGATCAAGGCAAATAGCTCTTATAGTACGTATAGAAATACAAATAAGAGAGAGACTACAATGAGTAGATAAAGCAATACTCAAGGATAATAAATACTTATCTGCGCATCAACATCCTTGATACAAGTTGCTCCAATGAGGGTCCATATGCAACAAATCAGAAAATGTCTATAAAGATTGAGTTTTCCAAAGACTCTTGCCCACACCTATATCTCCTCCTAACACCCTATTGACTTGGTGTTCCCTCACATTGAACAGTACTTTAACTTTCACTATCTAACACTTTGACAATCCACTCATATCTCTGCAACTTTAAACAAACTACCCTTGATTTAGGGACCAAAATCTCTACCAACCCCTACCAAAATCTTCAAGCACTCCTTTGGCTTCTTAACACTCCTACAATTCACTTGATCTTATTCTTTGCACTTGATGTGGACAAAAGTCTGCAACACAACTTCACTCACTGGATTTCACATAGACCCGTACACAGTCGATCATAACTTTTGAACCCAACACTTTCTCACCAATCGCTCCAGTGAGATTCTTCACAATTTATTTATCACCAACATATCCAAAATGCAGCAAAATCCAACGGTGTATTTGTGAGATATGGTCCCCGTACTGAGATTGTATTTTCTGAGACAGTCACACATTCACCATCAACAAACTACTCCCTTACATTTGCAGTCTGGCTCTGATACCATGTTAAAGTTTGGAATCGCTGCAAATGTAATAGCACTCCATATTTTTTGTGTTTTCCAAATGCAACAATCTCTCTTGCATTTATATTGAGGATGAGGCAAGGAGAGAAAGGGACATGTCTATTCATTATTATGTGATTAATATAATGATGATTGATTATGTAACTATATATATATGAATCATTATTATATTAATTTCTCCTAATACTATTTTAGATAGATATATATATATATATATTATACCTCACATAATTATATATATATATATATATTCAAGTCTCATAGGATTTATCCGACAAAAGCTACAAAACATCAACACTTCCTCAATCAGCAATCAAGGATAATCATTTGCAGGAAAAAAATGGAATTTGCATTACCATTAGCCGCCTCAAGACTGGATAATTACTCCTTTGATTCCAAGCCCTTCATATCCTCTTTGTTTCATGAATTATGCGCCCACACCAATGAAACTAAGCTCAACCATAGCGCATAAAGTATCAATATGTTATATAAGCTTCTCGTCTCAATAAGAAGTCTTGTGCCAAATAGCTACGAGCTGCACCATACAAAGTTCACGCCAAACTTTAATATTCTTGTCAATCCTTATTGCCTCCGATAGGTGGAAAAGCCCATTAAATATATTAACTCCAATGTCATTAGCACGATACAACGGTGTCGCTAACAATATTAAAAAAAATTGTCTTTGAGAGAAGACTCCACAAATTTGACACAAATGTAGACTCCATCACGAATCCACCGCTTAGGAAGAACTAGCTTTATGTCCAGCCCCCCTATAGAACTCCTTAAGGTTTCCGTCTCCAAAAATCATAAACATTTATCAAATCCAAAAGCATGTCCATAACATCACCAAGATCCCCCTTATAAAGATCTCCAAGAAGCATCCAGAAGTTGGGTCCACTTGGAGAAACATATTTAATAAAGTGACCTTACAATAATATATTATTATTTTATTATTCTATAATTAAATTAATTAATATTAAGTCATCATTTAAATATTTCATTTATTTTTAACAACTTAATAAAAATCAATTTAACTAATGTCACCTTAAAAATTGGGGAGATTACAGTTCTCCCAATCTGAACATTGCTTGTCCCCGAACAATTCTACTACACCACCAAGATCCCAAACCAGCCATATAAAAAGCACTATATCACACTGCTGCTTCACTCTGATGCAATCAACATCATTGGTATCTACAACTCTGTCGTGCAAAAATATTCCTATGGTTATGTTCATCAACTCTCCTTCCAACAATGTCTCATCATAATCCCACCACTCCACTCTCATGTTGTAGACTGAAATTTGATTAACACGTTGCATACTCGTGAGTGTTTGCATACCCATCTGTTCCACGTACTCCTATATGTCCATCATAGATACATAATAGGTTGAAAGTTTGTGATAAAATGTCATACCTGAAAAATCACTTGCATCCCCATTCTCTTTATACCTTGGAGAATCAACTCGTAAAGTTGTTCCTTCATTCACCTCATGATTATGCATTGTTCTGATCATGCTTGTTGCTGGTGCTTGTGGTGCTTCATTTGCTAAGGCCTTGAGTATTATCTTCTCCCTTTTACCATGAACTCCAATTCCATCTGCTGAAAGTCCTGAATATACCACCCAAGAGAATGCAACCATTGGATTCCTAATATGACATCAGAATCAGCAATCCCTATCACATAGAAATCATCAGTGATGGTGTGGTCATCAAAGTTACAAACTCAATGGTCATTTGTAGTACTCTCTTGCTGCATTTCCTCTTAAATCCATCAACCATCATAACATAAAAATTAAAATCCTGAAAATTCTTCAAATAACAATCCTTCTCTTAAACTGACGCCACTATAGCATGGACCGCGCACGGGAGCGGGAAAGGTGGAGGTCCCAACGGTCACTTGCAGGAAATTTCAATGGCCGACAAGGGTCCTTTGATGGTCAAGGTGCTTTCCAGAAGCACGGATCCTTCATTTATCAACCAAAGCAAACTCCACAGTGGCCTTTCAACAGGCGCAGCATGGCAAGGTTTCAAACTTGGAAACCTAAAACTCGATCTGCTCAATCCAACGCCTTCCTCAATGGCGCCCATGGAAACATTACAAGGGATGGAAGGAAATGGGAGAAATATGGCTCAGGATCACATTCATATAGAGGCTATGTGCCTAAAGTTAAAAATTTTGATTTCTCTAAGATTGCTGACAGATTTTACAAACCAAAGCATCATATGGCTCCACAACAAAATTAGAAGAACACTACCCTGAAGCTTCAAAATGAACCAAATGTCAGGTTTGAAGTTATCTCCACTATGCGTGTCTCTAATCCAACTTGGCAGGAATCTATTGACACTCTAAAGGATAGAGCTTTCTTTTTTAAATGGCTAGGACCATGGCCTTCTGTTAACCTCATTAAGAACTGGTGTCAGAATATATGGGGTAAGGGTTGTAATCTAAAAACCCTAGCCAATGGATTCTATTTGGCTCTCTATGAAGATAAGACGGATAAGGAGTAGATCTTAAATAATGGACCTTACTTAATAAATGGGAAAGGCCTTTTTTTAAAAGATCGGGAGGCCAACTTTGGTCTAACCCAAGAGAAAATCTCAGAATACCCAGTGTGGTTAAATCTACATAATCTCCCTGTGGAATATTGGGGACAAGAAACGCTCCAGCAAATTGGAAACATGATTGGATCTTATATCATTAGCCCGAAAGATTCATCTATTCATCCTAAAATATTGATCAATCTACAACAACATATGCCGGTTCCTAACCATATTTCCCTAGACTCGACAAATGGTGTTTGGAAACAACGGATAGAAATTTGGGAGGAGTTATTGATGAACAACACTTCTGATTATTGTAAGGCAAAAGGAAAAGGTTCCATGCAGAATACCCTTCTAGATGAACTAGCAAGAGGATTCTTGGCCAGCGATCTAACTCAACTAGATGAAGCTGAAATAGTTGTCAAACGTCCTGGTGAGGATACGCTGGCTTCCCTTGCCTGGCGAAGTCAGTGCCGCTTGGCTGTGGAGGAGGCTATCCAGGGTTCATCCTCTCCTTCCCAACAGATTCTTCATATGACAACTACTTCTCCTCCTATAGGTCCAAGCTCACACTCTCCAAATCAGACAAGAGTTTATTCCCTTGATTACCCCTCTACTTCTGTTGATGGTGAACTCCGAGATGACTTTTTACTCCACACTGTTCATTTGGATGACCCTTCTCATAAGACTATGGGGTCCTACCCTGGCAACAATGAGCTCTTTGTCCTTGCACCTGCTTTTAAAGCCCCCTTGATTGGAATCCCTTTAGCCAAGGACTCATCACAATTGCCACTGGAGAAAGCGGGGATGGAGACAAAGTTCAAATGTTCTAATGCAGATGCCGACCTTCCAGGTTCAAATGGGAAACAATCCCCAAAAAGCTCGGTAATCCTGTTCCCAACCACTCAAATTACTGTTGAAAGCAAGCAAAGATCCTCTCAGAATAAGGTTAGTTTTCTTCCTATTATAGAAGCTCTTAACAAAATTCAAGATGAGCATGATAAATGTTTAGAGTTTGGGGCAGCACTAGTTGTTGTGGGAGACCCACGGGAAGGTCAAATCTCCCACATTAGAAACCTAGAGAGTTCTTTTAATGAAGCTAGAGACAGTGGGGATAACCTATTGGAATACTCCTCTAACATGAGTTTTTTTAGTGATGAGGGTGGGGATGATTACCTAGGGATAGACAAGTCTCTTGATATTTTTGAAAATAGAGGCTTGCACCAATCAGAATCTAAGATGAAAAGACCAAAACTGGGGATGAAAAGGAGACGTGGTGCAAGCTAGAATAGGCTGGTTGTGCAGCAGACCAGACAACATTGCTGAGATCGAGAAAGGTTATTGCCTTTTCTCGGAAGAAATGAGGGTCCTCTCGTGGAATGTCAGGGGTTGCAATGCCCCTGATAAATCTCGTCCGCTCAAGAGAGGTCTTGATCAGGCGAGGGCAGACTTAGTTCTTTTGCAAGAAACTAAGCTTAAAGGTGAAGACATTACTTTGTTTCGTAAGAAATTTGCTAAATGGGGTGGTGTGTTTTCAGAGGCTTCCGAAGCTTCTGGGGGCATGGGCATTTTATGGGATGATAGTGCAGTAAATGTTGTTTTGATTAGCCAAACAGCTAACTGGCAGTGGATTGAGGTGACTTCTAAACAATTGCTTTCCAAATTTTATGTTTTCAACATCTATGGACCCAATAATCCAACTGAAAAAGAAGCTTTATGGAAGGTTATATCCACTTATTTAGGTGACCGAAGAGAGGAACTCTTCATTTTAGGAGGAGATTACAATGCCATTTTAAGCCCTCTAGAGAAATTAGGTTGAAAAGGTTGGCAGAGCAAAAGCCAGAAAGATTTTGCTGCATTTGTCTTGAATAATGGATTGGAGGAATTAGATTTCAGAACAGGGGATTACACTTGGACCAACAGGCGAAGTGGTTTTTGAACATAGCTGAGAAATTGGATAGATTTTTCCTTGCTGGGAACTGGGAAGAGTGTGACTGGATTTGCACAGCAGATATTTTACCAATAACAGGCTCTGATCACTATCCAATTATGTGTAACATTCAAGAAGATGCAGCCCCTGAGAGATCTCCTTTCAAGTTTGAAGCTATGTGGCTGAGGGCGGATGATTTCTACAGCAACATAGAAGTGTGGTGGCAAAATGCTCCTACCCTGGAAGGTAACAAATCCTTTGTTTTTTTCAAAAAACTTCAATATGTTAAGGATCAGCTTAAAGTGTGGAATCGAGATGTGTTTCATAATATCTTTGTGGAAAAAATCAATGTTGAAAAGAATCTTAACCTCCTTAATGAGCAAATAATTAAACAAGGTATGGATGAGTTTATGTATTTAGAAGAACAAACCCTACAAAGACAGTATAAAGAAATTCTTGCCAGGGAAGAGATTTATTGGAGACAAAAGCCTAGGGAGACTTAGTTAAAAGAGGGTGACAGAAACACTAAATTCTTCCACAAATCAGTTAAAGCAAGAAGGGTCGGGAATAAATTTTTCTCGATTGAGACTTGTGAAGGGGTAGTCATCAATCAGCAACAGCAAATTAATCAAGAAGTTGTTAATTACTTCCAGAACACCTTCACACAGCGTGGAGTGTTTGAAAACGAAAATGAAGAGATGCTTGATCTTATCCCTAAATGTATTTCAGAGGCCCAGAATGCCATGCTCTCTAGCCCAGCCTCACTATAGGAAGTCAAGACAGCCTTGTTTGATTTGGGAGGGGATAAATCCCCTGGCCCTGATGGATTTTCTGCCTTATTTTTTCAGAAGACCTGGAATATTATTGCTGCTGATCTCCTCCAAGTGGTAGAGGAATCAAGGTCTGAAGGCTTCATGCTTAAAGACTTCAATAACACTTTTATATCTCTAATCCCAAAAAAATCGGATGTCAAGTCCTTTGATGACTTTAGACCGATTGCTTTGTGCAATACTATTTATAAGATTATTGTTAAAGTGGCTGCCAATAGACTTAAATCTATCCTTGGTAGCATCATCTCTGAAGAGCAAAGTGGATCTGCCCCTCACAGATCTATTTTTGAAAGGATAATTATAGCTCATGAAGTTGTTCATACAGTGAAAACAGCCAGGGTCAACAGCATGATGATTAAACTAGATATAAAGAAAGCCTATGACAATGTCAAAGGGGACTTCCTTCTAAATGTTCTCAGAAGGTTTGGTTTTAATGAGGACTGGGTTAAATGCATAGCTAGCTATATTAAAATACCAAGATTTTCTATCTTGGTTAATGGAAGTCCACAAGGCTTCTTTGAATCCACAAAAGGAATCAGACAAGGTGATCCTATTGCACCTTTTCTTTTTATTATTATGGCTGAAGTTCTTGACCGATTTATTACTAAACAAAGGACTGCAGGAAAATGGAAAGGCATCAAAATTGCTCCTGGTGTTAGTTCATCCACACACCTACAGTTTGTTGATGATAATTTTCTCTTTGGCATATCTTCTTTAGAAGAAGCCTGTGTTATCAAAAGAACTCTAGACGGCTATAGCACAGCCACTGGCCAATGTATAAATTGGCACAAATCAGAGATTTACTTCTTCAACATTGCTCGACATCTTCAACATGAGATTAGTGGCATACTACAGATCAAAACTGGGTTGTTACCAGGCAAATATCTTGGGGCAAAACTTGTTTGGCACATATGCAATCAGCCAGGCAGCTTATGGGTAAAAATTTTAAGAGCAAAATATTTGGACTCTCCAAATGATGAAAGAATCCTCACTATCTCCAACCCCCCCAGAGGTTCTGCAATATGGAACTTCATTTTAGACTGCAGACATGTTATTCAAAAACATGCATCATGGCATATAGGCATAGGCACAAAAGCTTTATTCTGGGATGACTCATGGAACAGCCACCCGATTTTGAAAGATGATGTCAGATTTACTGAACTAAGAGAACTCTTCACTCTAAGATGGGGGCAAAAGGTTTCTGACTATTTAGTTTACAGGGACTCTCATCTTGGCCCCAAATGGCAATGGAAAGCAATAGATGAATTTGATCTCCCAGCTCATCAAAGGACTTTAATGGAAGAAAAGTTGATTTGGTGTAGAGCTAAAAGTGGAATTTACTCTGTGAAGCTTGGCTACACGTCCCTGGAAGATGAGAGGGATCCCCCCTTGTGGCCAACTAAATTATTCTGGGATAAAGAATGCTTACCAAAGACATGGGCATTTGCATGGCTTGCAGTGCATAAAGGGATTCTAACTGCTGAAAGAAGGAAGCGGTTTGGACTGCAAGGTCCCACTAGATGTGCTCTCTACAAAGCACCATCAGAGGATGTTGACCACTTGCTTATTCAATGCCATTTTCTGCGGAATGCTGGAGTATGATCAAGGAAAGGCTTAATTGGATAGGACCTATGCAGAATAATGTTCAAGATGTATTTCAGAGCTGGCCCATCCCACCCAAAGTCACTACTCTTTCTTCTATTTGGAAGGTCTGCCCCTCTATAGTAATCTGGGAATTGTGGAAGGAACGCAACCAAAGGATATTTCAAGATAAGAAAAGGCCCATTCACAGGGTTAAGCTAAGTATAATTTGTGCCATAGAGGAGACCTTAAAAGCTGCTCTGCAATCATCTACAAAGAGCTATGAATACACAAAGAACGACAGATATATTCATTCCAAATGGCCTAGTTTGAAGTTTAGAAATGGAGGAATCAAGAATGCCAACACAATTAAGCAGAAAAGGAAGGATTCGATGTGGATGTTGCCTGAGAAGGAGTGGGTGAAAATAAATTTTGATGGGGCTTCCAGAGGAAACCCTGGGCCTTCTGGAGCTGGTGTGGTTGTAAGAGACTGGAATGGGAATGTTTTGGCCTTAGCTGCCCAACGACTCAAAGATGGCACCAACAATGTAGCGGAAGCAAATGCTGCCTTGTTGGCTCTTCAACTTGGAAAGAGGATGAATTTGCATAAGATTCATCTTGAAGGGGATTCACAGATCATAGTGAATGCTATCAAGAATGGGCGTGCTAATGCCTGGCATCTCCAAAATATTATGGCAGAAATCTCCAATATCCTACATTCTCTCCCTGATTTCAGAATCACTTATATTCACAAAGAATGCAATGCACAGGCAGATATTGTATCTAAGTGGGCTACAAACCTTGAGCATATCAACATGGTGTGCACAGAACTCTTTTAATTTTGAAAATGTATTTAAACTCTAATAGTTCTTGTATGCAGGTTCATGATTGACTTATTCAGAATTCATAATGTAAAGGTGTTGGTTATAAATTGAATCCGATGGGATTACTCATATGATAGTTATGTTTCAAAATGGTTAAGTTTCTATAAAACACATGTGGTGTTTTAAGAATATATGGAGATAGTGGCGGCAGATTTGCCTTTTTTTGATGGGACTTCGATGACAGGGCAGGCACGTGATGTCTTTCTTTCCTATAGTGGTGAAATCAGTTGAGTTGATGGCTGATTTATAGCACTGGCATCAGCACAGCCTAGTAATGATTATGGGCTCGCTTGGCGATCTATATGAATCAAAAATATTTATTGCTATGTAAGGTGGTGAGAGTAGAATGACAGCTTCTCTCTCTGGTCATTATGACTAAGTGCGGATGGCAGGCTACGAAAAGACATTTCACTCTCCCGAAACTTCGGCCTGAGCATTGATATAACCTTTGCTTTTTTCATTATTTTCTAACTTTTAAAGCAAGTTTCCCCACAAGTTGAAGATGGAAGCAAATTTCTCAGTCCAAACAAGGAAGCAGCAGAAGGCCTTTGAAGGACCTACAACTAAAGAGCGAATGTTAGGACTGCTCAACTACAAAGAGGAAAGGTTGGCTATGGCGGCTCTGGATGTTTTAGGCAGTCAATTTCAAGAGCAACATGCAAAACGACGCTCAAATGTGGATGTAATCTCTCTTATTATTGCATGGGGTGCAACTCGAGGAATCTGAAGGTGAGGTCAAATGCCTGATTGAATTCATCTTTGATAATGAACTGCTGCTAGGTCTTGAGTCTATTTTAGAATGGGCGGTGCCAGGTGCTGAAATGGACTACAGTGAATGTTTTGAAAACTCCAAAGATGGTGATAAATTCGGAAGAATCCCCTTTGTGACTTGGTGGGGAAAAGTTGACAAAATTGCTTACACCAATGATATCCGAAACAAATGGCAAAATCTGAAAGCTATAGCAGAGCACATTCGTGCTCAGGAAGCCAGGAGAAACAATGCGGTGTTTAATGTGATTCCGCACGGGAAGCGTGGACAACGAAAAGGAAAGCGACCGGATGTAGAGTGATGCAGCCTCTAAAACCATTCTAGGTGGAGGAAGACAGACAATTTTGTAAGCTTAATGCTCAATATGCCTATTAAGCCATCTTGGCTCTAGTCTCAATGATAGATAGATATAAGATTAATGGCGGAAGCCAATTTTGTAGCTGATATTATGTAATTTACAGCCCTTTCATTCTACTTCATGAACAATATGCTTCTGCTACTAGGGATTATGTCTGCCCAGCCGATATGTGTTGAGGCTGTTTTGAATTCTGAAGTCATGTGCTCGAATATCTAGAGCTGGTCATCTGATAACTATATAGCATATATGCTACATTGTAACCCTCTTGTAATTTCCTGCTTTTATTAATAAAAATGAATGTTATAGACCCAAAAAAAATCCTTCTCTTGCAACCAAACTCACTCACAAAATTGTGCGTTGCACCACTATCCACCAAGCATGTTGATTGTTGTCCATTAACCAATCCTCTTAATCAAAATGGCTGATACTCAGGAGCTTTCGAAAGTAAAGTTGCGGCACCATGTACTAAGGCTACAATATCTTTCTCCTCATTGTCACTTTCCGAAGTATCTTCAATAGAATCATCAACATTAGAAGTAACTTCACTATAATGCAATTGACCCTTGCCTTGACATCTATGACCGGGCACCCATGGCTCCTTACAAGTTAAGCACAACTTCTTCCTATGCAACTCATCCCTGCTCACAAAATCTCGCTTCTTATTATCTTCCTTACTCAGCTTGGGTGGGACTTTGGGCTCCTCTTGTATTACCTTCTTTTGCTTGTCCTCATAATTGAGTAATGCAAGGTGGCAAACTTAATAGCCTCCTCTTCATGCATGGAATTCAAAGAGAAATATGTATCCAGTTTTTGCAGCCATGACCTTGCTGATGCATTACTTGACCCGTCAAAATTTGGGAGCGTGATCTTCCCCAAACGATGCTGAATATCCTTCCTCTCGCGCCCTTTCCTCCTATGCCCTCCTTCACTTTTAGTACACAATATTCAGTGAAAGTCATATCATTCTTAGCTGCTTCACTCAAAGCATGGTATTCAACATGAAGGTGATCCATCTCACTATTCTGATCCAGTTGGATTTCGCCAACATCTTCATTTGCCAAAAATTTGGCCCTAAATGATTTGATAGGAACTCTTTCCGCTTCTGCAACTGACTTTCCTTCAATGGAATTGCTACCTTCACTCCTATTATTTGCAGGCTTATTGCCATTTTGATTATGATTGAGTCCTCTCAAAAACTTGGACCACTTCTTTTAATGTTTCAGACATGATGAGATGAAGCTCTTCAGACCTCCTAAAGAATGCCCTTGCCTATTCGCCACCTGTGTCACTAATGGTGCCCGTTTTTTCTTCCCTCTGGTAGTATCTCTGCTCTCTTTCGCTCATCAATCAAATCCCACGGGCTGGCAGGAATCTGGCTCTGATACCACTGAAAAGACCCTTTTCCAAGTTGTCCCAGAAATGCTAATTCCAAGTTTCTTTGAACTCCTATTAAGTTGTCTTACTTCTGGTATTTTTTTCTTTGAACAGAGCTGGAAATTTATATAATGCACAGACAGCAAAATAAAGAGCATTCACCCAAAAATATATAGGCAAATCTGGTATACCAGTGACAGCACCAGAAGTATAGATTATAACAGTAGGATGACAGATTAATGTTTAGCATTGAAATCCGCTAACATTAATAACCAAAGTCCTGAAGTTCATAATAAATACAGACTGCAGAAATTATTGATGGAATAACAACTACAAATTTATGAAAGATCTGACCTGTACATTATCAGATCAGAAACAGACTTCAACAGACCTGCACTTTCCAGATTACAACATAAAGAGATCAGAACTCTCATGCCTTTCAGAATTTCTGTCACAAGATTTGTTTATGAAAACTATTTCCTTCAGCTGGACGCTAGAAACTAAGAAAGCAATTCTCTGCTTCAGCATCGAAAAGTGCTTCAGCAGTATAAACTGGCAACCAGCATACAACTGCTCCAAACTGGAAGACTATGCAGCCTTAAATCTCTGATTGATGAAACCAAGAACTCCTCTGCTAATCTCTGGTGTCTTCCTCAATCAGCAATCAAGGAGAATCATTTGCAGGAAAAAATGGAATTTGCATTATCATTAGCCGCCTCAAGACTAGGTATTTACTCCTTGATTCCAAGCCCCGTGCCAAATAGCTAGGAGCTGCACCATACAAAGTTCACGCCAAACTTTTATATTCTCGTCAATCATTATTGCCTCCAATAGGTGGAAAAGCCCATTAAATATATTAACTCCAATATCATTAGCATGATACAAAGGTATCACCGGCAATATTAACAAATTTGTCTTTGATAGAAGACTTCACAAATTTGTCTTTGAGAGAAGACTTCACAAATTTGGCACACATGTAAACTATCACAAATCCACCCCTTTTGAAGAACTAGGTTTTCATCCAGCCCTTTTGTAGAACTCCTGAAGGTTTCCGTCTCCAAAAATGATAAACATTTATCAAATCCAAAAGGATGTCCAAAACATCACCAAGATCCCCCTTATCAAGATCTTCAAGAAGCATCTAGAAGTTGGGCCCACTTGGAGAAATATATTTAACAAAGTGACCTTAGAATAATATATTATTATTTTATTTTATTTAATCAAATTAATTAATATTAAGTCATCATTTAAATATTTCATTTATTTTTGACAACTTAATAAAAATCAATTTAATTAATGTCACCTTAAAAATTGGGGACATTACAGTAGAAAATCTCAAAGATTTTTTTTCTACAATTTTTAACTTAAATTGTGGGCTGTTTTCCTAAAAACAGCAACGGATTCAAGGAACAATTTGTGCCCTGTTTTTGTGTAGTTTCTAAGGTCCTACAACTGAGTTTTTCTAACCTACAATGGCTAGATACAGAAGTGATGGATTTTCTAGTTATTTTTTAACATCTTTTTATAAAAATCAAGGTTGTTTTTGTTGCATGTGGTAAACAAAAGAGTTGCACAATTTTTCAATGGAATATGGTGTTGACGGGTAAATGGGTAGTTAAACGGTTGGTCCGTCCGAGGGAGTTACACGGATGCGATGGTTCGCCTCGCATCCCCTCGGACACTATATGTATGCATTTCTCTCTTCCAGCAAGGAGGTGCTGATTATAATATGCGGAAATACCTTTGTACATGGTGATCAATCTATGAATATAATGTTGTTATGTTCTCTATACATTCTTTGTTAAGTACTTTACCTTCTGTATGCAAATAATCTCTGTTACCCCACGAGGGTAAACATTTGGCGTCGTTGCCAACCGAATCTGGCAAGTGACGGAATGAATGGTTAAATGGGAGTACCATTTGAGGAGAATGTCAATGTGAGAACCAATGAGGCCAGAATTATAGAACTTTTTGAAGGGAAGCATGCTCTAACAATGACTTTCGCATTCTATTTCAGGCAGCCATTGAAACGTTCGTACGAAGGGAAGTCGTACGAGAAGAAGTTGCCGAAGGCATTGTGTGGGACGCACTGAAAGTCAGCCCCGTTGCAAATAGGTTGTTGCATCAATTAGCCCGTCTGTTGGCGCAGGCAACCATTGCCCAAAGGAACCAAAGGGAGGACGTAGAGCGTGAACGGCGCCGACAACAAATCCTGAGGAACTTCGCCGAAAACAATCGCCGCGAGGAAGAAGAGCGCGATGGCAATTGCCGAAGAACAAACCCCTGAGCTTTAATCCTAGGGAAGGAATAAAGGGAACTCTGTAAAATCCATAATAACAAGATCACACAGTAGATATGTTGTATGAAACATGAATAAATAAAAAGTGTTATGTGTTATGTTTTAATATGACTGATGCCCAATCTCTTAAATAAAGATAGGAATAAAAAAGAACAACTGAATGCCTTGGAGGCTACACATGAAGCTCTAATCCTTTCCCAACAAATAGAACATCGACGACGGTTCAGCCAACTCGCCAAGGGACAACCTGTTGAAGGGTTAACCGAAGGGGACCACAGAGGTGGTACCGAAGGTAACCACGGGGGAGTCATGGGAGGTGTGACAAACCGAAGGCAAGCACTATCGTTCGCCAGAGCACCAACAGGTAAGGAGCGGTGAAGAGTTACTCGAGGAAACACGGCGAAGGTTAAATCTGATCAAGGAAACACGGGAAGAGTTTCGGAATTTGTCCCTGACACCAAGGACGAAGGGAACGGAAAGCAAGAGTGAAGAAGGACCGAGCGTGACTGGAGGTGCCGACAAGGCACAAGTGCCGGACAGCCAAGACACTCTCTTTGACCCTCGGACACTGAACGTAGGAAGACAATCTAGTAGCCGAAACTCGGTAACTGCCACATCACAGTACAATACCGGCAACCCGGGTGGACAAACACAACCCCCACCTCTGCAACCACAGGGGGTACAACCGGTAATAATGGCCTCGAATAAACAGAAGTTGCCCAAGTTCACAAGCCAGGCGAAGGAGGATCCTGTCTGCCATTGCCGAACCTGTGAAACCATATGGACCACCAACGGAATCACCGATCAGGATGAGTGGGTTAGACAATTTCCTGCCACATTAAGGGAAGGGGCTATTGACCGGTACTCCGATGTGGATAAAACTGGTTTGCCGACATGGGGGGCAGTGAAGAAAAAGTTCCAAACGGAATTTAAGTTGCTAAGAGATGACAACGAGATCCTTGTCAAGATCTACAGCACAAAACAGGCGAAGAATGAGTTTGTTAGAGCCTACGGGCACCGACTGAAGGAACTAATTGAAAAATGGAATCTGCCCCAGCCGATGAACTAAAGAAGCGATGGTTCGTCGAAGGACTCAAGACTTCCCTCCGAAAGAAAATGAAGATCTTACACCCGACATCGTACGATAATGCATATAACCGTGCAATGGATCTCGAGAGTGAATGCAAGACCTCCAAGAAAACTAAGTCCTCGGATGATGAGTCCCGGAGGAAAGTAGTGAGGACGAATCAAGTAAAAAAGTGCATGCTTTCCAAAAAGACCTCCAGAGGATGATGAAGAAGCTTAACGCAACGAAAGGAGGATCAAGCAAAACCGAGGAGGATGAGGTGTTGTGTACGGACTGCAAGGAAGTCGGACACAGGAAAGGTTCTTGCCCGAAGAAATCCTTTTGCGACATCTGCCAGATTGCAGGACATTCCACCAAAGAATGCCCCTATAACTGGAGGGCCAGGAATCAACAAGTGTTTTTCAGGCAGGAGCAACCTTCCACATCTGGAACCAGCAGTCAACAAAATAATAATAATACTGCCTCATCCGGCGGCTACAGAAATAACCGACAGGGAGGCGGAGGAAGTAACAATAACAACTGCCCTCGGATCCAGTATGATGTGAAGGGAAGGCCAATGATACAATGCAGAAATTGCAACCAGTGGGGACACTTTGCCTGTGATTGCCAGAAGGAGGAAACTCGTCCACAGAAACTGTGTAGGTGGTGTGGACAGGGGGACCACAAGGAGGTCAACTGTCCGAAGCCTAGTTGCAAATACATTGAATTGGAAAGAAGAGATACGAAGGAGGACATCCTGGCAATTACACGAGCACAAGATAAGAAGGCCACTTATCGTGACCCTCGTACGGAGGAACAAAGAGTACTCGAGGTGAAGGCGGAGATTGAGAGGGAATTGCAAGCCCGAGGGGACCTAAAGGATACCTCTAGCACTTCTAATCGAACCATGGCAGAACAAAACATCCTGAGGAAGATAATGCAATTGGAGATACCGGTGAAAGTCAAGGACCTACTTGGAACGATGTCGCATCTAAAAACAGCCCTATTTAACAATCAAACCATCCCAACAAGTACATTGGAACGAACAGAGGTTCCTGGCGGTTCCGCAGCGGACCCAATGACACTGGCTATAAACGGTGGGCGAAACCCTACAGTAGTCGAGATGGGTATCTTGGGTACCATTCTCACTAACACAATTTTCGATGGTGGATCAGGGGTGAACGTTCTACACGAGGACACTTGGAAGAGTCTCGGAAAACTGACATTGTGGCCGCTGACCTTCAACTTATTAGGGGCTGACCAACATGGCATCAAACCCCTCGGAACCCTGATGGCACAAAAAGTAACCATCAGGACACAGTCGTTTACCTTGGACTTCGTAGTGATTCCTATGAAGCGGAAAGGGTACGACGCCATCCTAGGGAGAGGGTGGTTGGTGGCTGCGAAAGCAAATCACAACTAGAAGAAAAACACTTTATCATTCGAGAAGGGGGGGGGAGAAAGTTTGTGGTCGACCTTAGGACGCAGAAGGTAGGAGAGGAAATGGCATCTTCCTCAGACTTTGAATCTGACAACGGAGTAGATGAAGGGAAAGAGAGTATGGAGCCCAATGACGAAGGGGTACTAGAATTGGAGGATGATATACTCTATGGATGGCCTATATCATTGGCAAATGAGTGACTAAATTATTCCCTCCGTCTTGTAATATGTTGCAGATCGAGGAAGATCCGAACGAATTCCCTCGGGAATGCAAAGAATACAAAGGAGAAGCTCGAATCAAGGAGAGTCCTGCCCATGAGTTCTCCAAGGATGAATCGATCCAATACAAAGAAGTGAAGCTGAAGGAGAGTAATCTCGGAGATGAGCAGAGCCCAAAAATCATCCTGATGGGGGATGACTGGAACCTAGTATTAAAGACGGCGGCATTCAAAATCTTTACGGAGTACAAGGATGTGTTCGCCTGGACTTACAAAGATTTGAAGGGTGTACCCCCGAAGTTATGCATGCACCGGATTCCTCTGGTTCCCGGAGCCCAACCTGTACGAAAGAGGTCGTACAGGATGAGAAAGAATTATGTTGCAAGGGTGGAGGCTGAAAATGAACGGATGTTGGAAGCGGGTATCATCTTTCGAGTTGACACAAGTGAGTGGGTTTCCCCGATTGTGATTTCCTTAAAGAAGGAAGCCAATCAGATCCGCATTTGAGTAGATTTCTGATGCCTCAACGCAGTGACAATTAAGGACTCGTTTCCCATTTCGTTCACCGATAGTATATTGGAGGAAGTAGCCGACCACGAGATCTATTCATTCATGGATGGATTTTCCGGATATAACCAGATATCCATTGCGGAGGAAGACAAATTGAAAACAACCCTCGAAGTGGAGGATGGTGTATATACATACAATTGAATGCCCTTCGGCCTTTGCAATGCACCAGCGACCTTCCAACAGATTATCTTACATATCTTTGACAAGATGTCGACCGGGAACTTTAAAGCATTCTTGGACGATTGGTCCATATTCAGCGGGCAGGACAAGCATATTGCGGCTTTGGGGGAGTGCATGGAACGGTGTCGGCGAGCCCATCTGGCACTTAACCCAAAGAAGTGTCGATTTATGGTGCCACAAGGGAAGTTGCTCGGGCACATAGTATGTAAGGAGGGATTAAAAACAGACCCCAAAAAGGTATGGGTAATAGTCAAGATGGAAGCTCCTACGGATGTGACTGGCGTCAAATCTTTCCTGGGCCATATCGGATACTACCGTTGATTCATCAAGAATTAAGCACGAATTTCATATCCCATGGATAGGCTCACGAGGAAGGGAGAGTCGTACGCTTGGAAGGAGCAAGAGGAAGCCTTCGAGGATTTGAAAACAAGATTGTTGGGTGCTCCTATTCTTGCATTCCCTAATTGGGACAAAGAATTTCATGTGCACGTGGACACATCAAATTATGCCATCGAAGCCACCTTTGCTCAGGAAGGAGGGCACGGACTGGATGACCCCATATATTTCGCAAGCAGGTTGTTGTCGAATGCTGAGAAGAATTACAACACCACAGAAAGGGAGGCCCTTGGAATGGTCTATTTTGTCCAAAAATTCAAGCATATTTACTAGCGATGCCATTTACCTTCTATAAGGACCACCAGGCTCTCATGTACCTGGTCAACAAGCCTATTATTCAGGGAAGGATGAGTCGATGGCTCCTTTTACTTCAGGAGTTCACATTCAAGATTGTCGTACGGCCAGACATAGCCACGTGATCGCTGACCAATTGTCACGAATCAAGTCTGTCGAGCCACATGTTGGATTAAATGACAACTTCTCAGACGCACACGTATTCCATATTGCCATACTCCCTAAGCGGTATACAAGTATAGGGGAATATTTGTCCACAGCTCAATTTCCCCGGGACATGCCTCCAGGAGAACGAAGGAAGTTGGTCCTCAAGAGCAGGACCTTCCAACTAATCAAAGGATTGTTGTATAAAATGGGTCCAGACGAAGTACTGAGACTATGCGTGATGGAGGAGGAGGTACCAAGTGTGCTGAGGGAAGCCCACGAAGAACTAGCAGGAGGACACATGTTCAGTGATTATGTATCAAAGTGTCAGACAAAGTGAGGAAACAAGGGAAGTAGCAACATCTACAGATACTCAAATGAGAGTTTTCTGCCATGTTTGAGAAAGATTTCTTCATGGTTTCTTGTCTTTCTAACAACACAAATGCTTAGTTTGTGGATAGTGGTGCCTCTAAGCATATGACATCAGCCCAACGGTGTTTTACCAAACTAAAAGAACACAACTTTGGAGTTCAGGTTGAGCTTCATAATGATGCCAAGTATCCAGTAGTAGGAGTTGATGCAATTCCTTTTAAATTACAGTCAAGTAAATTTTGACAATTTTTTGCTTGTTCCCAATCTCAAAAGAAAATTGCTTCTAGCTTTGGCAATGGAGGATAAGGGCTTTGCAAGTGAATTCAAGGATCAGCAAGTTCTTATCAAGTTGAAGAGATCTAGCATAGCGACAACATGGGTTATAGTGGCTCGAGAAGGCAACCTTTATAGGTTACAGGGTGAACCAATTGTTAGCTGTAATCTTGTATGTACGGGAAAGTTATGTAATTAAGTGGTTGTCCCGGTCGTTACCTACCGAAGGGAAGTGGTTATGTCGTGACACTTCAGTCGCACCCCTTCGGCTGGCTTATGTACTCTCTCGGTTGGAAGAGGACACTTACATTCTGGTGATAATATCTAATGTGTACATTGATCTAACTTGTTTGATGATTAATGAAATACCTTACAGTTCTCTGATATATTGTGCACTTATATTTTGTGTAATTCTAGTAGTAATATGCATTAATTCTTGTATACCGTAAAGGATAAACATTTGGGATCGTTGCCTCTACGATCTCGGGAAGTGACGATGTGCGGATGGCGCACGGGAAATCATGGGGCAACCATTAGATTGTGAAAGGACCAGTGAGGACGACGATTATGCAGAACTATTCGAGAGTGAACGGGCACTGACTACAGACTTCATCTCGCTACTCCAGGCATCCATCGAAACTCATGTCCGCAAGAGGCCGCACGCGAGGAAGTACTGGAGAGTGTCGTGTGGGCTGCCCTCGGAGTTAGTCCTGTCGTGGATAGGTTGATGTGTCATCTCCCTCGGTTGCGTGCGCAAACATTCCTTGCCCTTAAGAACCAACGGGAAGAAGTGAACCGGCAAAATCGAAGGCAACAAATCCTTGCAGACTACTACCGTCGGCAGGAGGAAGAAGGAAGGGAAAATTGTCGCAAGGGAAACGTGCACTAAAGTTCAAGAGCAAAATATGAATAAAGAGGAACACGAAGTGTTATGATTATGTCCGAAGGAGGACACATATTGTACACGAATAAGAATTAATAAAGTGTTCTGAATTTTATTAAAAGTGTTAGGTTAAATATGATGTTTTGATTTGATGCCCAATCTATTAAATAAAGATAGAAATAGGAAAGTGCAAACTAATGAATGGGAGGTTGCGCAGAGAGCGTTAATCCTTGAACAGCAAGTAGAACACCGACAAAGGCTAAGGCAACTTGCCGAAGGAAACCAACCAAAGGGTCGCCGGAGAGGGACCACAAAGGTGTCACGGAAGGTGCAGAAGCCGAAGGAGAACGCTACGCGTCGCCAAAACACCATAGGGAAAGAAGTTCGGAGGAGTTGATTGAAGGGACTCGACAGCAGATAGACCACCTGGAGGAGACCCGACACCGATTAAAGGGTTTGTCGCTCACACCGCGAACGAAGGCCAGGGAGAACCAAAGGAGTGAAAGAGGAGGAACCCATACGAAAGGTGAAGAGATCCACGACAGAAGTGAAGAGGATACTGGTGCAGTTGTAGGTGTTCAGGAAACACAAGCGCATGGTAGTCAAAACATTTTGTTAGGACCCCCACACCTAACACAAGGGTTCATTCCAGTACACAGACGTATGGAGGAAGAATATCCAGTCAAGTACCAACATGCCCAACACGCACAACACAGGAGGGAGTTATGGTACAACCAGCTTGGGTGGAAAAAACTCAACCTCCACCGCCAACAATTGTACCAATGGCGACAAATAAACAAAAATTACCCAAGTTCACCGCTGACAGAAAGGAAGATCCCGTGAGACACTGTCGCACGTGTGAGACCATCTGATCTGCAAATGGAGTAGCAGACCAGGCAGAGTGGGTAAAACAGTTTCCTGCCACTCTGAGAGGGGTAGCCATCGATTGGTACTCCGATGTTGATAAAACAAAAGTAGTTACATGGGATGCACTACGAAAAGCATTTCAAACAAAGTTTCGGTTATTAAGAGATGACAATGAGATTGTCTCGGAAATCTACGGGACGAAACAAGGAAAAAAGGAGACCGTGCGTGCTTACGGCCGAAGACTCAAGGAGCTAGTCGAAAAGATGGATGGTCAACCGGCAGATGGCCAAAAAAGAGATTTCGTTGAAGGCCTAAAATCCACCCTGAAGAAGAAAATGAAGATAGTGCCTCCTTCATACGAAGACGCATATATTCGAGCAATGGACTTGGATAGCGAACAAAAGACTTCCAAATAAGAGAAAAGTAAGTCATCCTCTGATGAAGATAACTCTTCAGAGGAGAACAATAGCGATGAGGAGTCACACAAAAAGGTCCACACTCTACAGAAGGACATGGAAAGGATGTTGAAGGAATTCAAGACGATGAAAGGAAGCACAAGCAAAGGCGAAGACGAGTTGTGGTGTACGGAATGCAAGGAAAATGGCCACACGAAGGGTTCCTGTCCAAAGAAGGCATTCTGTGACATTTGCCAGATTATGGGTCATTCCACCAAGGAATGCCTGTACAACATGAAGGTACGGAACCAACAAGTGCTCTTCACCCAAGAGAAGCCATCCACATCGGGGGCGACAGACACAACCAACAATGCATCTTCTAGCGGGTACCGAGGCAGATGATGAGGCGGAAGGGGAAACAATAACACCAGAAGCAAAATACAATATGACGCCAAAGGATGCCCAATGATCCAGTGTAGGACATGCAACCAATGGGGTCACTTTGCGCGAGATTGTGACAAAGGAGACACTCCCCAGAAGCTACGTCGTTGATGTGGCCCCGATGACCACGAAGACACCAATTGCCCAAAATCCACAATTAACTGGATAAAAATCGAAGGAAGCACGAGTATAGAACACATATTGGTCGTCACCCGAAGGCAAACAAAGCAAGCCACATATCCAAACCCTCGTACCGAAAAACAGAGGACACAGGAAGTCAGAGCAGAGATCAAAAGGGCCATGAAGGCACAAAAGGACACAGGAGACGGCTGACACCTCAAACCAGAGGGAGGCAAAACAGAACATCCTACGGCAAATGCTACATATGGAGGTAACGGTGAAAATTCAGGGCCTCCTCCACACCATGCCTCACTTGGGGACAACGTTGCTAGGTACAATGGCCACACAAACAAACACCACAGGTACAGATGTCCCTGGAGGATCTGCAGTAGATCCAATGTTGTTGACCGTGAACAGTGGCAGACACCCTGCAGTGGTCGAGATGGGCATTCTTGGCACCATCTTAACAAATACCATAGTGGATGGTGGGTCTGGAGTTAATGTCCTACTGGAATCATCATGGAAAAAACTAGGAAAGTCGACCTTGTGGCCCCAACCTTCAACCTATTGGGTGCAAATCAACAAGGGATCAAGCCCCTCGGGAGGTTGATGGCACAACGAGTCACGATTGGCACACAGTCATTCGTGTTGGACTTTGTGGTAATACCACTCATACAAAAACGCTATGACGTCATACTTGGTAGAGGGTGGCTAGTAACGGCAAAAGTCAACCATAATTGGAAAAAGAACATCCTTTCAATGGAAAGCGGGGGAAGGAAGTTCACCATTGATCTTCGTACCCAGTTGGTGGGTGAGGAAATGGCTTCGTCCTCCGAGTCCGAATCCGAAGGGGAACATGACCAAAGGGACGAAGGAAGGAGTAGAATGGAACCCAATGATGAAGGTGTGCTAGAGTTGGAGGAATGCTCTGGGAAGTTGTCTGTTCCATTGGCAAATGGAGGACTATAAGATGTTCACATCGTCATGGAATATGCTGAGCGTCGAGGAAGAGCCAGACAACTTCCCTCTGGAGTATGGGGAATACAAGGAAGGAAATGTCAAGGTAGATGAAGCCCCAGCACACCATTTTGATGAAACGCATCCTATGCAGTACGAAGAGCCAACAATCAAACCACTGAATCTTAGCAGTAAAACGGAACCCAAAATCATCCTAGTAGGGGATGATTGGAATCCGGTATTGAAAGCAACAGCATTCAAAATCTTCATGGAATATAAAGATGTATTTGCATGGAGGTACAAAGACCTCAAAGGAGTACCGCCAGAGTCGTGCGTCCACTACATACCGCTAGTGCCAGGAGTTGTACCGGTACGGAAGAGACCGTACCGAATGAATAAAAACTATGCCACCAGAGTTAAGGAGGAGACTGAACATATGCTGGAGGCGGAGATTATTTTTAAAGTACAAACTAGCGAGTGGATGTCCCCCATTGTCATATCTCTGAAGAAGGAAGGAAATCAAATTCGGATCTGTGCAGACTTTCGATGCCTCAATGCAGTTACGGTGAAAGACCCCTTCCCCATCCCATTCACGGACACTATCCTCGAAGAAGTAGCAAGGCACAAAATCTATTCATTTATGGATGGATTCTCAGGCTATAACCAAATATCTATTGTCGAGGAAGACAAGTTAAAGACAACATTCGTGGTGGAAGACAGGGTATACGCCTACAACAGAATGTCATTCGGCCTTTGTAACGCACCAGCCACGTTTTAGAGGATCATTCTACAAATATTCGATAAAATGTCAATAGGTAATTTTAAAGCCTTTCTCGACAACTGGTCCATTTTCAGCGGAGAGGAGGCACACCTGAAGGCTCTCGGCGAATGCAGGGAGAGGTGTCGTAGAGCACAACTGGCACTCAACCCGAAGAAGTGTCGGTTCATGGTCCCCTAGGGAAGGCTATTAGGACACATCGTGTGCAAAGTCGGGTTGAAGACCGACCCTGATAAGATCTGAGTCATTGTGGAGATGGAGCCTCCAGTGGATGTCACCGGAGTCAAATCATTTCTGGGACACATTGGCTACTACAGGAGATGTATCAAGGGCTTCGCCCAAATATCTCACCCACTCGACATTCTCACACGGAAGGGAGAGCCCTACGTATGGGAAACGGCTCCAGCAGAGGCCTTCAAAGAGCTAAAGTCACAGCTGATAGGGGCGCCAATATTGGCATATCCGGACTGGGATAAAGAATTTCATGTGCATGTTGACGCCTCCAACTTTGCAATAGGAGCTACACTCGCCCAGTTCTATGACCATGGGTTGGATCACCCTGTCTATTTCGCCAGCAGATTGTTGTCTAGGGCAGAGAAAAACTACAGTACCACAGAACGGGAGGCCCTCGGCATGGTATATGCGGTTCAAAAATTCAAACACTACCTGTTGGCGACTCCGTTCACGTTTTTTGTGGAGCACCAAGCCTTAATGTACTTGGTGAACAAACCTATCATCCAGGGAAGGGTGAGTCGATGGTTGTTGCTTCAGGAGTTCACATTCACTATCATAGTACGGCCAGAAAAAAGCCACATAATCACCGACCTACTCTCCCAAATCAAATTTGGAGAACCAGCCTAAGGAGTGAATGACGAATTCCCCGATGCACAATTGTTCCACATCGCAATCTTGTCGGCATGGTACACTAGCATTGGAGAGCATCTCTCCACGTCATAGTTTCCAAGAGAGTGTCGCCAAGTGAATGGAGAAAACTTGTTCTGAGGAGCCGTACATTTCAGTTGATCAACGGATTGTTGTACAAAATGGGGCCCGACCAAGTCCTTAGGAGATGCTTTATGGATGAAGAGGTTCCAAGTGTCTTAAGGGAGGCACATGAAGGACTTGCGGGCATACACATGGGTCTAGACACAACATGAAAAAATACTCCTTGCAAGGTTGTGGTGGCCGACGCTGTATAACGACACCAAGGAGTGGGTCGTGGGCTATAACACTTGCTAGCGGGCCAGGAAACCACTCAAGAGGGATTTCATGCCTCTGAACCCCTCTTGTGCACAAGAACTTTTTGAGAGATGGGGACTTGACTTTGTGGGACCCCTAAAGGCTAGTAGGCCACGAAAGTGCCGATACATGGTGGCCACGGAGTACTTGACAAAATGGGTGGAAGCACGAGTACTACCGGATAACTCGGCGATGAGCACTGCAAGGTTTATCTATGAACAGATTATCACGAGGTATGGCATCCCGATCCAGCTAACAGGTGACAGGGGAGGCCACTTTGTGAATCATGTTGTAAAACTCCTCACAACTAAGTTCAAGATCTTTCATTCCCTGTCCAGTCCGTACTACCCGACAGCAAATGGACAGGCGGAAGCAACAAATAAAATCTTGGTAGCCGTGATCTACAAATCCTGCAGAGTGGAGAAGGAAGACTGGGAGGAGAAATTGCCCTCTGTCTTGTGGGCCTATCGAACTACTTATAAAGTGACCACAGGACAGACGTCGTTTCAATTAATGTATGGGCAGGAGGCAGTGGTCCTGATGGAGTTCATGGTGCCAAGCCTCCGAATAGCAATTGACAACAAACTCGGGGATATGGAAAGCCTCTGGGAACGTTTGTACGCCCTGAATAAACTTGATGAGAGATGGATGATGGCACAATGGGCAACAGATGTTGCCCAACAACAGAGGAAGCAATGGCACAACAAGCACCTCTGTCGGACCAAATTTTCTATGGGTCAATTGGTGTTGAAGTATAACAGGAAGAACGAAATCAGACCCCGGGAAATTCAAAGTAAAGTGGTTGGGTCCTTATAGAATGCGTGAAGCTGGTGCCAATGGAGCAATCCAGTTGTTGACCCTCGACGGCCAGGAGATTTCGGACGCACTCAACGGGCCAAAACTGAAAAAATACCATGAATGGCAAGAAGGCGTCGGGCGACCCAACCAACCAAAGGTACGAAAATATAGATACAATGATAATCTGTGCAAGTTATGGTTTAAGGCGACAGGACATTTGCATTTGCAATATTGCTTATTCTAAGGGAGATTGTCATAGGACTTCGCAAGTTTAGAATTGAACAACAAGGAAGTTGTAGAGAATGCAAAACATGGAAGCATTCCAAGGTTGCTTTCTCAAGCAACAAACATAGGTCTAAGGGGGTGTTAGACTTAGTGGGTTCATTTGTGTGTGGAATGATGTCAACATGATCAATTGTTGGAAGCACGTACTATGTTTTATTTATTGATGATTCTCTTGCAAGACATGGAGATATTTCTTGAACACCAAGGATGAGGTCTTTAGCTCTAGTTGAGGACCAAATAGGAAAGAAGATCAAGGTCTTCAAATTAAACAATGGGGGAGTGTATACCTCTAAGGAGCTTGAAGGATTATGCATGGCAGAAGAAATAAAGGAGATGATAGTTCTGTACAATCATAGTAGAATGAGGTTGCAGAGAAAAAGAATTGATCGATCATAGGGACTACTAACACCATGATTCATGACCTAGACTTGCCAATGTTTATTTGAACAAAAGCATGCAGCAATTTACATCTAGAACAAGTGTCATCACAAGATCTTGGAGGACACAAGTCATCAAAGGAGGGCATTCAGTGGTATGAAGCTAGAGGTGAGTCATTTTCACATCTTCGGTTATCCAATAAATATCGATATACCAGTAGAAAAGAGGACAAAGTTGACACCTTCTAGTGGAAGGGTTTATTTATAGGTCACAGTGAGACTTCAAAGGCCTACAAACTCTACATTCCAGAGCTAAGGAAAGCTGTTAGTAGAGATGTCAAGTTTGAGGGGAAATTTTGCATCTAGAAAGTCTCAAGAATTCATTCCAGTGACAGAAGATAATGACCATGAAGCTCCTAAAGTTGAATCTCCGAAGATTCCACTTGTTTCTGGCTCAAAACAGCAGCCTTCAAGTGAGGAGGGAGAAACTTTGACCTTTTCTTCTTCTGTTAAGAGACTCGTTTCGAACAGAAATTAACATATGCTCAGGTGCATGTTGAGGCTCCTAGCAGCACATTCAGAGAGAGTGGGCCTCCAAAAACATTTCCTAACTAAATAAGACTGATGAATAATATCACTGAATCTTCCAGCCTCCAGGAAGCAGCTGATCAATAGTTAGCTGATATTCTAACCAAGCCCTTAGCAAAAGGAAGTTTAAAGCATGCAGAGACAAACATAGATTGGTGCATAATTTCTTTTTCGCCAAGAGGGAGTCTTGAGTTTTTAACTCGGTTCAGAACTTCTGCATAGGTTTAGTGTGAACGTGCAAGTAGTTTAAGTTATTTCTATTTTGTAATTCACCTAAGTGATTACCTGAAAATCGTTTTAAAAAGTGAGGATAAGCAGTAATGGTTGAGAGTTATCTTCCAATTCATCTCCGTTGTGAGATAAGATTGCTTTCTTTTAATGAAATAAGATGCTATTTCTGGAGAAAAGATTTTTGGTTGAATAGTATAATACTATAAAGATAGATATAAAATAGAAATTTAATTACTCTATGCATTGCAATAGCTCCGTGCAGCTGTTATTTTGACAATTGTGGAGGTTCCCTTGGAAGCTAAGAAATGCATTGTGCAAAGCTGATTTGAAGGTGTCAGTTATATTCCTGTTGCTTTTTGCTTCTGTAGTTGAATTTCAATGATTTGTATAATTAATTCAAAGTTCTTAAGGCATTAGGTAGTTACTCATTGTGATTGGAATTTTAATATAATTTTCTTGCAATCTAATGAATCGTTTTGAAACACGTGACCTCAAATGTCATCTAGCTTGTAGATTCAATTTTCTTTGACCCAGTTTAGCATCCACCTCTACGAACTGAGAAGCCTCCCTTCCAAAAAGTCTCAACAAAAAATTGGACAAAATGCCATTATACAACCTTCCATTGGTCTTGGTAAGGATAAATGTAACTTATTTTCTTTCAGTCTATTGAAATTGTTCTTTGGCACGTGACCTAAATTTCATCCTACTTGTTGACACGTATTCTTTGACCTAGTTGATGTGCACCCTTAAGTACATTTTATTTCCGTCCATTTAATATCACTTCCCACTGTTGTATAAAAATTGTTTAATACTAAGTAAGCTGGTATTGGCATGGTGTGATAGTTAAGTTGTTGTGGCGTTGTAACTCTATTAAGGTGCTATTAATGTATGTTTAAATATGGATTAGGTCCCCCGTTTGTGACCTCACCAATTCTTATCTCTGGGTCAAAACAGTTTATCCCTCTAAAAAATGGCTTAATATTTAGATGCGGCTGGAAGAAGATTTAGAAATAAGTTGGCATTTTAGAAATAATTTGCTATCCTTTGAGCCTCCAAAGACTGGAGATTGGAAGAAAAAAGTGTATATCTAAAGATCCCATTCAAGTCCAAGATGATTTCTCTTCCTACATAAATAACGAAATTAAAAATCACTACATTGAGGATCTAGATAGAGAAAATGTGGATATCTGCATAAGAAAAGCTTGTTCAGGATGATGCTGATATTGGAGAAGTAGTCAGAAATATGATGTTGGACTCAGGTCGGTTGGGGGAAAAAGAAATGGTCTTGGCACAGCTCTTAGCCTTATCAGCACAAAAAGCTCTCTCGCATATATGAATCTTACCATCTTCATGAAAATCACATTTAATTAGAGCAGTTTTCAAGTGTACACAAAATTTGAAAAATGTGTTTTTTTACCTTCTCCTAAATGGGCTTCAAATTGTCTGTCAAGAAGAATGGAGAATGCTGAAAGATTAGGACTGAAGCACGCACCTGAAGCTTCCAGGACTACCCCCTACTATTACATTCCTTAATTTTTCTGATGAAGATTCCAGTGATCATGTATAAATCAATTAAAAGCAATTTCAAGGATGGGGAATTTTCACTGTAAAGTTTGACATAGATGGTCACATTGTTTGTTGGTACGATAGAGTTTATAAAGACTTAATATTTTAATATCACTAAGCTCTACGTTTCAGTCAACTAATGATAAAGACTTTAGCATGAAATATGCCAACTCAGCACCCTTGCTAATCTGGACAGAACTATGTTTAATAAACTGAAATATGCCAAAACAGTATTCTTGCAAATATGAACAGAAATGTACTCAACCACAGCAATCTCAGAAATATATCATTTCAGAATTCATAACATAGTTACACTTTCATTTTATGAACTAAGGCTGCAATACAAAACACCAATTGCAGATTAAAAATGGAATCTTTCACCACTGTTTTCGGATTTACAATTAGACCAATCAAAAGTTAAAGAACCTGTCAAACATGGTCCTCAGAAGTCTGTGGTCCATGCTGGGCATATTTTGGCGAGCCCTATTGCCAAATAAATCTGTTTTTCTGTGTTGCAGACAATAGCAAAGAAGACACCAGATCCGCAGGTATTGTGCCTGGTTTTGACCCTAACTCCTTGCATGATGGATGAGATCACTGCTTTATGTGTACTTCTGATCACGTCTTGCAATGCTCAGCTCAGCACCCTGCTCTTGTAATATTGACGAAGGAGAACAATCCCTCCAGGTTTGCATCTGGAAAGGATGTTGCATTCATTCAATGCATTTGATGTATAACTCTTTGATTCCTTAGCTATCATTATCAACCATATAAATACCTATTTGTTGCAAGATTGACCCCAAGAAAAATAACCTCCCCAACATAACAAAGTCAGCCTTATTCAAAATTATTTAATTATTACATTTATCGATTATTTTATTTAAATAGTTTAAAATATTGGCAAATAGAGAGAGACGACCTAGTTCTAATTAGAAACGTCAAAGTCCACCCATCCCAAATGTTGCTTGTTCTCAAGCAATCCAATTTTGATGTTTGACTTCCATACCTTCCCATGTAACATCTTTTGTATCCTGATCAGAAACTACCTCTACATGGTGTATTTGTCCTTTTCCCAAACACTTATAACCTGGTTGCCACAGTTCTCTACATGTGAAGCATAGCTTTTTCCTTCACAATTCATTTTTACACACCTCTACTTGATTTGGCTTAGGAAGAAATTCTTTGGAAGGTAGCATGCTCTTCTATAAAGATTTCTTTGATAGCATAGGATATGCTTGCTCGGGACTCAATCTGTCCTTAGTAATTGAATCTTCAAAAATTATAACTCTTTCGATGGCTCCTTGCAATGAGCTCGAACCAAATGCTCTTACTAGACCTTTTAAGGGGTTCAGCTAGGCCTTCCACAAAGAAGAATATAAGCCTTCTCTCTGATACATTGGTAATCATCACCGCAAGCCTCTGAAATTCTGCTGCATAGTCTTCCACCTTACCCTCTTGCTTCTGTTATGCTAACTCTCTAAATGAGTTTCTGGATCCTTCCTATCGAAACTCTATATCAATCTTTAACTAAAGTCTTCAAAGGTGGTGAATGAATCATGCCCTTGGTTTACCATGCCATGATACCACTATTCATGAGCCACTCCTTCAAGATGCAAGGTGGAAAATTTGATAACTGCTCCTCAAAAATTGGATTCAAGGAAAAATGTGTCTAATTTCTGCAACCAAGCCTTTGTTAACGAGCTACCAGATCCATTAAAAATTGGGATGGTGATCTTTCACCAAACAGTGTTGAATATCTTCCTCTCTTCATACCTCCTTATCTTATGCCCACTCCTTGACTTCGTCTCATAGAATTCCATGAAGGTCATGTCTCTACGTATGGGAATGCTTAAGGCATTGTATTCATCATGTAGCCTTGCAATTTCATCCTCTTGATCAGGTTCTTCTTCCTCTCTGTTTGTTACTCCTTCCAGAAATTTATTTTTTTCTCATCGGGGCATCACATAGTATTCTCCTGAATTTTATTTTGGGGAGGTTTCTGAGAGTAAGTATTTAAGGGTAAGAAGGGTGATTTCTGCATGGCATGGTATTCACAAATAAATTATTTGTATTGCAACTCGCTTCCTCCACCCCTTGCATATAAAGGTAATATTCAGTGTATGGGTGAGGAAGAGAAATAGAGAAAAAGAAGTGTGAGGAAATATTACATTGTAGTGATGAATTAGGAGGCTGCTAATAATGGGACCGAAATAGTAGTGAGGTGGAAAATTATCTTAATAATTTTCAATTTTAATTAAGATAATTGATTCTTTACCAACACAATGAATTGCATAAGAGAGCTATTAGTGAACTAGAGTAAGGTAACTAGTGAGGATATGTTGGGATTTCTTCCAAATAATATCCATGTCAATTATTTCTCTATGCATGCAAAGATAAAGATAGAAAGAAAAGGATATATTTGAAGTTTCATGATAGAAAAGATGAGAGGGAGTGCAGATTCGGGGTCAGATGGTCTGCCTTGATTTTTTTATTCGTCCCTGCCACTGACAGTGTGAAAATTCATATTAAAAATGGAAGGATGTTGATTGCCGCTTAAATCTATCTTGTTTTTGATTTGATAACATGTCTGTATATATTGGAGTGATTAAGAGGTGTACATGTTTCAACTAATTATTACAAATTGGCATACAATGTCTTTCTTTCTCCTTCATGCATGCACACTGCAACTTATTCTACCTTACATGAAAAGAAAAAGTTGCTTTTATGAATTAAGGAAAACAATGAACGAATAAGCTACTGCTTGCTTGCCTAAGTGACAACTTTGCTTCTGCCAGAATATGGGAGACCCAACAAGAAGAAAACTACAAAAAGAACGATGGAGTGGTATCAGTTAGATGATTTTCTTTGCTCCCCATGAAGACCCATGAGTTGCAATCTGTTCATCAAAATAATGCTGAAAAGGTAGATACAGTCAGCTGATTGGTTGATTTGGTCCGATTGACAGAGAGCTCACAAGAGAAAGTGAAAGGGGTAGAAAGATTTTTGGAGGGAGAGAGAGATGTAATAAGCTACCCCTGTTTGTGCCCAAAATTTTTGCCCTCTTTTGACTCTCCAATTTATAGTTTGGTTGTTATGTAAAACAGTTGGCACATATTTAAAGAAAGAGTTTGCTTGCATATAGACTACAGTTTAAGATGCACATAGATAATGTTTACTTTATATTAATCTGAGATTGGCATCAGCAAATACAATCAATAACAGCAATAGATGTATTCTTCCAATTTTCTTGCATTATGCAATGCGAGAGCTGATTCTCACACAAACCTTCCTTAACATTGACCCCGTGTGACATCCAAAAATATCTTGAAAGTAACCCAGGGCTAGTCCTTTACTGCATAATGTAAATACAACTGTTAATAGCAGTCCGTGTCTTCTTTTGTAGGATTTTGAGACTTACACCTCTATAGAAACTCTTGCATCCACAAAAAAAGGTCTCAGGAAGACACTAGACCTGCTGCAACCGGCTCCTGAAACACACTTGAGCAATTCTTAAGTTGCGCTAGTAATAATCAGAAATATATAGGAACGGGACTGTCCCCTGTTCTATACCAAATTTGCACTTGGTCTTTTGAGTTTCTGCAAACCTAAGCAGTAAGAGGAATTCTCTGTTGCAACCAATTTTAAAGATACCTGATCTGATTTGCTTATTTTTCTTAGACTTCTCTGTTTTGGATAAATTTGTCAAACAAGTGTCAAGGAATCCCCTAAGTGTAATTTTCTGAATATGTTATCAGGGAAAATTTTGTGTGAAAGAGGGTTCATGAAGCATGCACTGATTCCTCTGTAAAGAACCCATAGTCAAATCTGCCCCTGATCCCACTCTTCTTTCAATCTTGTTATGGATTACATATTTTTCTGAATTTTGCAGGCATATTGATATTTGTTTTGAAAGGTTCAATTTGAATAGTTCTTTGCATATAAATCTCAAACATATGAAGAACAAATATCAATATAACCAATCTCGACACACGTTAATGATACTTGAGCCAAACATGTAATCAATGAAATCTGCAATAAACTTCTGATATAACAGCAAGTATAATGATGGAAATATAAAAAATCTGACCTTTAATTGATAGTGGAGGTAAATTGTTTCTAGTCATGCACAGTTCTGAAATTGCATTTCCTTTTTGAAAAGTTCCAGTAGTAGCAAATTACAGTGACAAAGAGAATGCCCAACAAGAAGGTTGCATTCTCACACACATCTCCTTCAATCTGCCACAAGATGTGCAGGTCTGAAATTACTCCCAACTCTGCTTGTCACCTTCAAAATGCAAAGAAGTGGACAACTAGGGGTCTGATAAACACTTTCCAGCTAAGTTACCGGATTCGGACCCTAGACCCTCGAACCGGGCCCAGGTCCAAGCCGGGTCCGGATTCACGGATCCAACATGGGCCCGGGGGAATCCAACGTGGATCCACACGGACCGCCAAGGACCCACGGCCCAAACTGAGTTAAAGTGGGCCCAAACTCACTTAAAAATGATTTTTTAATTTTTTTTCTCCAAACCCTAAAACGAACGTAATATGGAGCCTCCAAACACATTTCATTTCACATTTGCTCTCTCATTTTGCGCTCTCCATCTTGCAAGTTTGAAGTGAGGTGATTGTATTCGAAGTACATCGATTGTGGAGTGGCAAATACCTTCCAAAAAGCAGATTTGAGTGTTTAAGGTATGCATTTCAACCATATTCTTTAGTTTTTTGATAGATTGTTTCAAGTTTTGGAAAGTTTTAAATTTTTTTCAAGTTTTTGTAGAAGTTTAAGTGTGTTTTTTTTCATTTTTGTTATAGATTGCAACAATGAGTAGTCAAAGCTCAGTGGGTGGGGAGGGGTCTCAACAATTTAAAATTGATAAAGGGTCTCTTTTATGGAGACACACTACAAGAATTTCTCAATGTCCTGGAGGTGGGGGGTTTATTTGAAAATGTAATTTTTGCGACTCACAATATAGAAGCTCCTACTCCCGAGTCAAACTTCATTTTATGGGACCTATGGGTCAAGGGAATAATGTGTGAGGGCCCAGGGCCAGATAAGAAGGGGTTGTCAGTTGTGCAAATAGTAGCTTTCAGAAGATGTTGACAAATTAGTTGCAAGAGGGAAACAAGGGGCTTATACCGGGAAACAAAAAACAATAACACCACCGACTCAACCAGCCTCTAGACATCCCTTCTTGCCAATGCCTTCTAGGGAGGATGAAGATGTAGAACAACCACAAATCACCACCCACAAGAGAGGCCCTTTAGACAAGGCATTTCAAAATGAGTTCAGAGATATTGCTAATCAAACAATTGCATGTTGCCTCTTTGCGAATGGTCTTCCATTCAACTTAGTGAGATCACCTCATTGGAGGGAGATGGTGCAAGCAATAAATAATGCACCTTCTGGTTTCCAAGGCCCTGGATATGAAAAGGTGCGCACCACCTTATTGCATAATGAGAGAAAAAATCTAGAGGCAAAACTAAAACCTATAAGAAATTCTTGGGTTCAAACGGGTGTGTCTGTTGTTTCTGATGGATGGGAAGATTGCAAAAACCGTCCATTAATCAATGTAATTGTTGTATCCCCCAAGGGGTCAATGCTTTTGAGGGAGGTTGACTGTGAAGGGGAAGTAAAAGATGTAGAGTTCATTTCCAGGATTCTCATTGATTCCATAGAGTCAGTGGGTCATGACAATGTTGTCCAAGTAATTACAGACAATGCAAAAGTTTGCAGGGCTGCAAGTGCTTTGGTAGAGGCTAGATATGATCACATCTTTTGGACACCATGCACCGTCCAAAATATATGAAAGCAATTGGCACCCAAATAGAATGAGTGAAAAAAATATATGAGGGTGAGGAGATTCAAATGTTTGTGACAAATCAGCATATGTCACAAGCAATTTTCAGAACTTTCTCAAGATTGGAATTATTGAAGGCAAATTTTAAAATTTAATTTCTTTAGTTTCATTTATCATTTTATGTCATGTTTTACATAATTGAACAAAATATTGTTTGTGTTGTTTACATATTTTAAATGTGTTATTAACTCACTATTAACATGTTCTTAGGTGGCTAAAACCCGGTTTGTGTCTCACGCAATTGTGCTTAGACAACTTGTGAAGGTGAAAGAGGCATTGTCACAGATGGTTATTAGCAACCAATGGGGTATCTCGAAGCAACCCAGTACAGTGAGGGCCCAAAAGGTGAAGGCATTGATATTGGATGATGATTGGTGGGCTCGTGTGGATTATGTATTGGAATTCACCGAACCTATCATGTATGTGTTTCGGTTTGCCTACACTGATGAACCATGCTTGGGGGATGTCTATGATAGCATGGATACATTCCTCTATCCTTGTTTATTGAGAGATATCTAAATTGACATAACTTACATCAAAATAACTTACATGAACATCATTTGATATCCTAGGTCATACAAAAGAGAGAATGATCCTAAGGACACCTTATACAAAAAGGTGGAAGCAATTGTTCTTCATCGTTGGAACAAAATGACCACACCTTTGCATCTCCTAGCGTATGCTCTATCTCCCACATACTATAGCGCATAAGTACTTGTTATTCATGGTAGAGTGGCACCATATAGAGATGTTGAGGTTGCTAATGGGTATAAGAGGGCATTTAGTAAATCTTCTGCGATTCACGTGTGGGGGCAAGTGTTAGGAGTGAATTTGGAATGTTTATCTCAGGAAAAGATGTCCACCTTACTGTTGTCAATGACCAAAGCATAATGGATGTTATTAGATGGTGGTATCTTCATGGGCAAGATTATATATACCTCCAACCTCTTGCAATTAAGATTCTATCACAAGTAAATTTTTAAGTTTCTTTTTCTTTTTTTTTGGCCACTTGCATTGTAGAATATAACACTTAACACTCTTGAATTTATCTTGTATTTTTTATTTTTTATTTTGTTGGTTTTCTCTCTAGGTTGCGAGCTCTTCTGCCATTGAGCGGAATTGGAGTACATACTCCTTTATCCACTCAGTGAAGCGTAACCAGTTGGCTGCAACAAAAGCAGAAGGCTTGGTGTTTATTCACAACAACTTGTGCCTCTTGGCACGTGAGGATCCAAAATACAAGAAGGGGCCAGAAGCTTTGGGATGTAGCACCCGAGTCTGCTGACTTGGATTTGACCATTCGAGATCTCGCTAGAGCCACTTTGGTTGATGTGGATGATGATGATGATGACACAACACCCTCTAGTGCTAGTGGAACTGGTTTGTGTTCCAATGATGATGTTGATCTACCACTCGATCCGGATTTTTTTGATAATCCATTTGATGATTGATGAACACTTTCATGATTCATGAACATTGAATCATGTTTCAAACTTTAATGAGCTATATTTTGAATTTTCATTTTGTAATTTATTAATTCAATGAGATGATTTTCTTTAGAATCGTGAACATAGATCAATAATCAAGTATTTAAATTTTTAATGTTTATCTTTGACGTTTGGCATTGATCAATGATCAAGCATCATAGATTCATACTATGAAATGATTTAATTTTACAATTATGTATATTTCTCTTATTTTTTGTATATATAATGCATATATATATACACACGAACCCATACGAACCATAATGGAAAACAAATTCACGAACTGGATTCTCGTACCCGAACCCGAACCGGTAACTTAGCTTTCCAGTCATACCCAGCACTAGCAATGGCTCTAAAGCAAGGTGGTCAGCAACCCAACACCACTGGAAACTCACTATTCACGTCACTGTTCGCAGCACTATTCATGTCATTGTTCATGCCACTGCTCATGTCACTGTAGCAAGTGCGGAATTGCTATTCAAGGTACAAAATCACTGTAGCATCTTCAAACAAGTTTTAAATTCTTCATAACCATACCTTGAAATTTATGCCAAAGAGACTTAACAAATTTGGCCTATCAAATCCTCCAGAGAGATTTTCGGTTGAAATCTCCTATAGTTTGAAAATGAAGCGCAATGGTGAATCCTAGATGAATCCACACCAAAGATGGATTTGGGTTTCCGTCCAAAACCACCAAGAAAATCCAAGGGTTTTCGTCCTCAGATTTCCTATAACTGGGAGCCAAAGCTCTCAAACTTCTCATAGAGAAAATAAAATGAACCAAGAATCTTCTGAATAAACCTCTCATTGTTCTTTTATAGCCCACTGCAGAGACTCTTGGCTTTCCCTTTGCTTTGCCTCTTTATCTTCCTTTTTTGTCTTTTTATTTCCCTCTTTTAATTTGAACTTAGGGAAATAATTATAAAGTGACTTTATTATTTTCACTTAACATCAAAGTCACTTTATTAAGTTAATTAAATAATATCCCTTGTGATTTACTTTTGAGGGATAATATTAAATAATTAAATTAATTACTTTTATGACCTTATTAAATATTTATTTTTCCAAGGTCACATTAGAAGGGTACATTACGAGAGAGAGAGAGAGAGAGAGAGAGAGTCAATTATGTACTTCAAATTGCAAGAAAATGAGAGGAGAGACAATAAACAACTGTATGGGGAACATTATGAGAAAGAAGGGTTAAGTTGGTTTTGATGCTATATGACATCCTAACTCTGATCCACTACTTGTATTCTATTTGGAGGAGTATTACTCATTTCAAATTTATATTTGCAATCAGAAAAGGGGATGCTCTCTTGCACTTTTATTTTGATTTTGAACTGTGAATTGGAGGACAATAAGTTAGTGGACTAGTTAATTTAGACAACTTCAGCCAAATATGTTGTTGATGGCCCTTCTGGTCTGGTGGAGGTTTGATGTAAGACCTTTATCATAGGAGAAATTTACTAAGTTCAGTTTTTGCTTGTGTGTTGATGTGAGTTTTGTTCCACTACAACATACAGAATTGAATACTTAGTATTCCAAGATTGAAACACCAAATCTCCAACTCTCTCTTGAATAAGGATATGCTCATATGCTAAACAATATATATGGACTGTGTGATTAAATGAGGCAACCTCAAGGTTCTTTCTTAATCGTGGACTTCAACTTATTTTTATGATGTGATATGTTGGTTATCACAAAGGGTTGCCACAATATCAATCAATTACATGAAGGCACCACCCAAGGGGGGCAATAAGAAAATTACAATGCTTTTGATAGCCACTGAGAGAATTGTACACTTGGCATGACATGATTTTATGTGCTTGTAACTGGAATTTTCTAATTGGGGAAGACAACTAGGAGTTATCTCAACATCTATCTTGTAGACTTGATCAATCCTTTGGTGAAGGAAAAATATCTCTTGATACTCAAAATTATCAAGCTCTCCAATGTGATGGCATATTCCCAAATTGCTTCATCTTCTCAAATCTTCTTCATCTTCTTTCCTAGGAATTTTCTCATTGCTATGACTTGAATCAATCGCATCTTCATGAACTTGATCTTCAGTTGCCTTGAATTTGTACTTTGATAATCTTGATGTTGAATTTTCCTTCTCACTTTAAGTCCTCGAGCTTGAAGTTCTACTTGAAATCTTGAGCTTGACTTTGCCATCATTTCCTCGCCTTCCTAGCTTCTCCTAGCCCCTCCTTGCTTCCCCTTCTCCAATTTACCTTGCAAAACAAAGAAAGAGTAATGCATTAAGTTTATGAAATGATAAGCAAACGTGAAAGAAATCTTAAAATTTTCATGAAATGAAACCACATTAGCATCCAGCAAGAAAGGATTTAATCATGGATTATTTCAAGCTTGAAGCCAAATTCCCCTATTTCTTGCAAGCCTCAAGCTCTGATTTTTTGATAAAATGGCATTATTCCCGCAATCTGAAAAAAATTCCTTCAAAAATCTGGATCCCAAATGAGTTTTGCAATGTATAATATGCTTAGATTTCATCTTCTTAACTCCCTTCCTTGCTGACTTTGGAGAAAAATCTGCCTGTAGCTTGCCTAAATCGCTGCCTCTACAAGGGAGCTTGCTGTGGTATAGGATTTGATGCCTTGAATGAAAGGGAATTGTGGCCAGCAAGAGGAAAATTCGCTCATGAGGAGATCGCTTCTCATTAGCAGAACTGAATTTGCTTTTGAGAGGCATTGAAATGAACTCCCCCTTCCCTCCTTATATAGGCAATGAACATTTGAAAGGATAAGTCCCCAAAAGGGGTTGACTTGTTGCATTTTAGGACCAAACAAAGCATTTAAAATTATTTATTTTCAGCTCTAGGCCAACCTGTTAAGGAAGATAATGATTTTTGAAATGTTTCATTTCCCCAAGAAAATTGCAGCCCACAATACCCTTGATCGAGCCTCATATAAGAGAGAGGAAATTTGCACTATATGAGGATTTTATCCGCCCTAATGAATCTTTTCTTAGCCCGAACTTCTAACTTGTATCATTTCCCCTTTAACTTTGCCAATGTTGGACTTCATCTTCCATAGTGCAGATCTGATTTGAGGTTAAGGCTTATGTTCACTTCAAATGGGCGGGATTTGAGATCTGAGGTGGCGGAATTCCACAACACCCAAAGATTTTTCCTCATGCCACTTAATTTTCCCCTTTCACAAAGACTTAGCTCAAACAATCATGTCTTTCTTTCCTATTGCTACCAAACTATGTTTTCCGTCCACTTTAATGCTTCTCTTTAAATTCCAAATGAGGGCAGGATTTAGATGGTGAAAAGGATTTGTCCTCACAACTGGCGGAAATCCAAGATGTATGAGCATTTTTCCTTCTCCAATTTTTCCAGCTTGTTTCCACCCTTTTCATGGAAGCACTTTGTCTCCTTTCACCATCCCTTCTTCCTTCTTGGAACTTGGAAACCAAATATTGGATTTTTGAGCCTCACAAAGCAAGGCGGATTTTAGGCCTGTTAGAGGATTTTATCCCCGCGGATGGCGGAATTCCGCCATCCCTGAGGAATTGCTTCATTTAAACTCATTTCACCTCCTTAGCATTTGACTTAATCATTCTTGACTTCCCCACTTTTGAATTTCATCACCTTGTTCTTACATCGTCATTCACTTCCATCTTGCACATAGGGCAGAATTATAGGTAGTTTGAGGATTTTGGGGAATCCTCTGTGGTGGCGGAATTCTGCCACTTTCAAGTATTCATGCTTGTCTCATCCTTTTCTCAAGTCAATGTGATTCATTGTTTCCAGCCCCAAAACTGATTTTATATGTCTCTTCAAGCCCCTTTTCTCCTTGTCGCACCAATAGATGTGATTTGATTGAACACTCAGCCTATTTCCTTAAGGTGGAAATTCTAATGGTGCGAGGATTTTATCCTTGAGGATGGCGGAATTTCGAGGATGGCGAATTTCGCCATCCCTGAGGAATTGACTTATCTTCACTCAAGTCTTAATCCCAAACCACCATCTTACTCCTCTCTCGTCCATTCAATTCATCTTCAGCTCAATCATGTTGTAGTTTTTGATTTAGTGTCATAGACCTAGGGCGGAAATTAAGGTGGCTTGAGGATTTTATCCTCAGAGATGGTGGAATTCCACCACTTCCAAGGATTTTTCTCTTGTACCATTATTGTCCATACTTAGTCATTTTTTCAGCTCAAGGGTGGGAGGATTTATATAAATATAACATTTAAGTATAAATATTTATATAAATATTGTCAAGATGTTTGAGATAGGTTTCAGCTTCATAGAAGTTATAATAAAGATTCTAGATTTTGGGGGTTTTCAAAAGAATTCCAGACTTGGCCAAATTTCAGGATTCAGCACGCCTTTAGCAATGTTACCTCCCACAACCTATCATGGCTTTCAAAGGTCAAATTGAAGCTTGAACAAGAATTTTCTAATGATTATAACTCATTTCCTCACAAATCACTTGGTTTCAACTCCATCTCCATGGCTAGCTTAGCCCATCTTTCGCTTACATCCCAAACAGACTTGACTACCCAGTAGGCCAAAATTGCTCAAACTCACTCTCAGACTTGGAGACTTGGAAATTGCTACCAACAAAGACCACTTAAGACCACCTAAGAGCATCTAAGACCACTACTCCTGCTAAAGCAAAAGGAGGGGGTCCCCATTTGCAATGGGGCAATGGTGTGAAAACCTCACAACAATGTGATAATGTCTCATCACTTTAGCTTATCTTCAAATCAAAATGATGCTTGAAAGTGGATCTATAGATGCCAGTAAAGTCTCAAATTGCTGTTTCTACTGGGTTATCTTTCTACTCATTCAAGAGTTTTGTGATGTCCTCAATTGATATAAATGTTTTCTTCCAACGAATTTCCTCAATGCAAACTATATAATACCACTTGATTTTAGGCTTCTCACCAAACTTTTAAATGAATAAACTCATTTTGATGTAAACATAAGTGTGATTCTACATGTAACAAGGCCACAAAGGAATGAAAGGAGATTGTATCAATTAAAATTTGGTAGCATTTTATTTTGAAATTGAATATTGACATTTCTATGTGCATAGATATTTGAATATTATCATTTACATCAAACACTATCTATTCCACATGCAGATGTGGTACTATGAAACTGATTTCATATTCTGTGGATAGACATTTGATGGAGCAGATAGTAACCACGAAGAAAAAAACTAGTAGAAATTCATCAGAACAGGTACAAAAATATTCAATGACAAGGGACAGCAAAGTACAAATTAAAAAACTTACATTCTCTTTTGCTTGAGTACCCTCATAGCCCGAGCCTTCACAGCCTCTTGAGCAGGACCAGGCCTAGTCTTTTTAATTTGTTCTTTGTATCTAGCAAGCTCGGTATCAAGTTTTCTAATCTTTTCCTCAACTGTATCACCCCGTTTGCTTATCTGCGCCCATTGCTAGCTATATTAACATAAGCAGAAAAAGGTTATCTACAAATAATATACTGCCATTTGGTCTTTATGGGTATACTAGTTAACATCGCAAATATCAGATATCTCAAATAGAAGAGAACTAATATAAAAACATATTTACATATCACAGCTTGGGAGCACTAGCATGGATCACTCATAATAATTATTGCCCATAACGTTGATGTACCTGTCCTATCATGTGTCTACTATATATTTCCATGCTGTATACCTGATTTTGTATCATTACAATTCAACTTCCAGCAAATTACAAAACGAATCCAGAATTGCTTGGGTTCAAAACAATGTGAAGTGGTTGTTATCAAACCCTCATGTTGATTACCTCTTTTCACCCAATTGAACTAATATAACATTTCAATCAGTATCTTCAATGCATCAAAATACACACAAAACATCTTCCCAATTATTATAATTTGAATAGGAGACAGAAGCTTGAAATCTTCTAAGAAATTAAATCGATCAGATTTCCACAATCCATTGAATTTCGAGCTGAATTTCTGGTTTTTGATTGTGTGTTTTTAAGCATAAACGTTTCGGATCACACTCCGTGATCCATCATCAGGATGAGAGTAAGGAAAAATAATAAGAAGCAGACTCAGCCTCACTCAAAGGATAAAAGAAGGGCTGGGGTGAGAAAGAAGGCACGGAAAACAAGGGGGAATAAAAATAAAATAAAAATAAAAGACTACCAAGGGTAAAAAAGAGAACAATAAAAATAATAATAATAATAATGATAATAATAATAATAATAATAAAACAACAAAGACGTAAGCCAAACTAAAGAAGGACAAAAAAGGAAGAAGAAATGAAAAAAGACCAGGAAAAAAGAACCAAAGAATAAAAGATATAAATATATATATACACACACAATCAAAAACCAGAAATTCAGCTCTAAAATCTTCTAAGAAAGTTAAAACACACAAAATTTAAGCTGGTTGCTTGGTGCATTACATTCCATATAGACTATTTCTCCTTTAGTCCACAGAATTTATTCCCTTAGGCTGCCAGGCCTCGTGGACGTCATTAAAATCATTCATTCATTCATTCATTCCAAAGATTCATTCAGATGAATTACCGATTGTCCTAGTGCACACATGTCTTAGGTTCCAGTCACCATGTGATCCTTGTCAACACTGAAGTTTTGACTAGTGACTGCCTGAGGTCCTTTATTTCCAAGAATTGTTGTCCGTCTAACATGAGATGATGGATAAAATAGTCCTAAACTTCTCCAACCAGCAGCTTCATTTACTTATTGACAATTTCAGTTTGTCCTTGTAGAAAGGATGCAAGCTCTGCAATTTTCTTTGAACAGCACACAAATGTACTGGGGGGAGGAAGGGGGGGAGGGC
>MU223834.1:621829-643735 GCA_018584345.1 Thuja plicata | reverse complement strand
AGACTCAGCCTCACTCAAAGGATAAAAGAAGGGCTGGGGTGAGAAAGAAGGCACGGAAAACAAGGGGGAATAAAAATAAAATAAAAATAAAAGACTACCAAGGGTAAAAAAGAGAACAATAAAAATAATAATAATAATAATGATAATAATAATAATAATAATAAAACAACAAAGACGTAAGCCAAACTAAAGAAGGACAAAAAAGGAAGAAGAAATGAAAAAAGACCAGGAAAAAAGAACCAAAGAATAAAAGATATAAATATATATATACACACACAATCAAAAACCAGAAATTCAGCTCTAAAATCTTCTAAGAAAGTTAAAACACACAAAATTTAAGCTGGTTGCTTGGTGCATTACATTCCATATAGACTATTTCTCCTTTAGTCCACAGAATTTATTCCCTTAGGCTGCCAGGCCTCGTGGACGTCATTAAAATCATTCATTCATTCATTCATTCCAAAGATTCATTCAGATGAATTACCGATTGTCCTAGTGCACACATGTCTTAGGTTCCAGTCACCATGTGATCCTTGTCAACACTGAAGTTTTGACTAGTGACTGCCTGAGGTCCTTTATTTCCAAGAATTGTTGTCCGTCTAACATGAGATGATGGATAAAATAGTCCTAAACTTCTCCAACCAGCAGCTTCATTTACTTATTGACAATTTCAGTTTGTCCTTGTAGAAAGGATGCAAGCTCTGCAATTTTCTTTGAACAGCACACAAATGTACTGGGGGGAGGAAGGGGGGGAGGGCGGTGAATCAGTATATTAATAAATTTCAACCTTTTTAAACTTGATTAAGTAATAGTAATGTCTTTTTTAAGCTTAATCAACACATATGCAAAGTTTATCAAATAACAACAAAAAAACACAAGAATTTATGTGGAAACCCTCTTGAGAAAAATCACGGCAATAAATGCTTGAATATGAATATCTCCTCTTACAATGTTTGTAGGCACCAACCCCTAAATGTGAAGCACTAACTTCACCAAAATGAGGCACCAACCTCCTAAATATGAAGCACCAACTTCCCCAAAATGAGGCACCAACCTCCTAAATATGAAGCACCAACTTCACCAATATGAGGCACCAACTTCCCCAAAATGAGGCACCAACCTCCTAAATATGAAGCACCAACTTCACCAATATGAGGCACCAACCTCAATATCAATTTCTCTTTAAAATTCTGCTATAATATTCTTCTTCAATCTGCTAAAGTGTTGGTTACAAATCTGCCATAAAACAGATTACAATCTCCACATAAAACATATTACAAATGTGCCATAGAACTTCTAAAATTTCTTCATATAATCTGTAAATAATTTTCTTTATATTTGCTCTTCATCTGCTGGTGCATATAATTTACATATATGTCTTTCAATCCACAAAACACATCTCTCAAAATGATTTGAATCTGCTTTATATAACTTAAATGTAACCTTTCATGAATAGAGGCGACTTTTGAAAGGAGGTGTCTCAATATTAATTACTACCTTTCAAGTTTAGATCAACCATATTAAAACACTTCGCAAATCAAAGTTCAAATAATTTTTTTTTTTCTTTTTAAAACAATACTAAACATTGTCTTTAGGAATTTATTCCTCTTCCTTGATTGCTGCTAATGACATAGTTGTTAAGTGCCTTTTGGACAAACAACCACCTTGCAACTCATACTCTTGGTTTATGAAAAACATCTTTAAACAGTCATTGCACCTTTTAATGAATAATTGTTTTTTTACAAATAGGATCAATGCTTGTCTTAACCACACCACTTAATCTTTGACTAGTTATGTGATGATACTTTCTAAAGTAGAACTTAATAATAAATAAATAAACAAAAGAATTATAATATAATATAATGTAATATTCCCGTCCCTTTGAGATCCTCCGAATTTGGGAAGTCTCCTAAGGAGACGAAATTGGAAGTGAGACTCTAATTGGCATAGAACAATATCGAAGGACTAAAGACACAAAGAAACAACGAATGATACAAGTAATAAAATAAAGCAACTATGATAAATATAATGATATCCACTAAGGCAAATATAATCCCAGTGACTCAGCAATAGGGACATTACAGCCAATACTTATCAACACAAATATCTGCGGATTATTGGAGGATTAACAGGATAAACAATAACAAATACCAGTGCCAGAAGAAGAAAGGATTTGTAGTTTCAAGTCAAGATTTGATTGAACATATTAAGTTGACACTGCCATCTCACATTGTATTGGAGTTTACATGGTTGGGGTCCTGATCTTGGCAACTCTCAATGCCAAGAGTAACTATTATAATATCAACAAAGAGATTACCCGTGACAATGTGGCTGTGAGGAGACATTGTACTCTTGCTTTCTTATAGAATTGACGTTGACTGTGGAGAATGCAATAAACCGTGTCACCTAAGTCCACTGCCGTAAGATTGGTGTAGGCCATTGAAGGTATGGATATGTTTCAATAAGGTGTTCTTACCAAGCCGTAAGGGAATTGTTTCGACTGCAGTGGCAGTGGTTTGAACTTCCAGCATAAAAGATTTGCCGAATCAGGATTCCATTGGACAGGAAAAGCATTGATAGTTCTGCGGAAATCTGAGTTTCTTAGAAAGGCGATTTGGAAATTTGACCAACAATAATAACATTAGCGATACCATCCCAAATTAATAGACAGCGCTTCTTAAACGAAGCAATTCAATTATCCAAGATGGTGCCCATCTTCAAACATAGGTGACTTAAGGGGGGAGAAGTAATTCTGAAAAGAAGTCAATGGAAATCAGATCAAACCTTCAGCAGATCAAACAAGAAGAATTCAAATCAAGCAATCAGTCTTGATAACAAGTCAGCAATCAAGTATAAGAAACGGTAATCATATTAATAGCAAACAGCAACATTGTAAGATAATTAAGTTCTTAACGAAATGTAAAAAGGTGGGTCCAAGGGAAAGAAATAAGTCATTAAGCAAAAAGCATGTCTCTTCCCAAAGGTCGCCTTCCCTCAAGGAATATGAGGACATAAATAATGAGGAATGCGGTGGAAAGGAAATCAGGGAATGACTGAAAGATATCCAGCGATCATTTCATCAGATAAATACATCTTCCTAAAGCCAATCCAATTACTGAGTAATATCAAGCAGTCAGCATAACAGAAAAAAGGTTTAAGATAGATGCATAGAAGTTGATCGGCATTTACACCAGAGGAGTTCTATCACATTAGAAAATCATCATTCACAACAACAGCATCATCCCCCAGCATTGAAGGAGTAACAACAATTACCTTCAGTGAATACAAGAGCAATCGAACAACATTCAAAACACAAGTCTCACGGCAAGATCGTTTTCAGCAATCAGAATTACAACCCACTCCAGCAAATACATCAATAAATCACATTAAGACAATCATCTTCGGCGAATTAGTTCAAGGAGAATGATAAGGACGAACTTCAGATATCAGAACAAAGACATCAATCAAACAATTAGAAGTTAAGACAATTGTTTCCAGCAAGAACATATTTGATTCACTTTCACAAATCAGATCTAGAGACGATCTTCAGCAAATTCATTCTCAGTAAAGAAGCAAAAGAGATTGGAAGGAATTCAATCATTGAGATCATCAGCAGATACATTCTTGCTGAGATAACTAAGGATCCAATTGAACAAGGATCCATTTGATCAGATCGGAGCTTAGTTCTTGGCAACTAAGGAAAGGTTTTCTCATTAGTCAATGAGTGTTTACATTTGCTAGCAATTAAGGATAAGGTCAAGAACGTTCTTGGTGAATGTTGGAATTCCTAGAAAGGAATTAAGGCAGAGATTACATATCTCTAAAGGTCAGTATATACTGTTAGAGTAATGACAGATGCATATGTGAGGATGGATACACCTTATGTGGGTATCCATAAGGCCTGGGAAGAGATAGATCGTTTCCCAAGGATTATAAGGATGTATACCAAATAAAGGATATCCAAAAAGCCTTAGGAGAGATGAGTCCTAATGAGATGGTGGCATAGCTTGAGGACCATTCTAGATTGGCCATGAGGCAACTAGAGCCCCAGGAGGTCCTCCACAAAGAGCTAGGAACCAGATTACGAACTCTCCCTACGGATTAGAAAGGGAATAGTATGGGAATTAGATATTCTTTACTTTCATTTATGATTAGAATTATATATTTTGTATGGAATCTTCTAACTCGTGCAGGTTTGTTCAACAAGGAGCAAAGCAATACTTAACACCAGAATAGGGGACATTACAAGTTACGTGGAAAGTCTAATTTGTATTTTTATTAATCAAACCTTTCCATTTTAAATCTACAAGAAAACATACTTCGCACCTTTTAATTTTTCTTTAACTCAATTTAACCATTCCTTAATATAATTTGCACCTTCTCCTTTGACCAATCACTGACTAGATTTATAATTGAGATCAGTGTATCATGGGCCTTGAATATTGGTTTGTTACTTATAAGACTGCTTTTCTCTGTTAATCATTCTCTATACACTCGTACCTTGTCATGTATCAAGCTCGCCTTAATTGATGTCGATGAAAATAAAATCAAACTTTTCTTTTATTAATTTTGACCTCTTGATTAAATATTGTTTTCCATTTTATTGCCGACTTTTCTGTTTATTTAATTTAATGAGAATCCCGTCTTATAATAATCTCTATCGTTGTTCCTTAAAAACATGATTGTTGCACCTTTTTAATCATAATCACCGCCTACATTAGACTTTTGTCCTTTGCAGTTTTTTTACTTTTTCTGTTTTTTTCATTTCCAGTGTTTGTCTTTTTTGTTTGTCATTTTCCGCATTAATCGTTGCTGCCTTTCATGTGCCATTGCTGCATACTGCATACTCATGCATAGAAATATTCTTATTAAGTATATATCATTGCTGTTTAATAGTCATAATTAGTGCTGAGAATATGCCAATATGGAATTCTTGACCTGATCTGCAACAGAATATAACCCTGCCTATTCTCTCACGGTCTTCATTACTTGCACATAATGTATTCTTCAAGAATTCATCTCTAAGATATAATCAAGAGTGTGAGTAATCTTTATTTCTGACATCAATCTTCACAACATCAATGACAAATGTATCAACATTCTTTTCCCAATCTCAGTCCACAAGCTACTCACGCTAAAATTAAATGTTTCATGCATTCCTTATAACATTATATTTTGGGAGCAAAACCACAACTGCAAGGCAATACATCTGATAACATCAGTAATAAAAAAGACTATAATTATGCTTCATACATTGCCTATCACTATGACTCCTGTATGTGCTTTCTTGTACTTTATATTCAATGTGTCTCTACTGTTTTCCTATTTTATCATTAATAGAACTAATAATGAAAAAAAATCTAAACCCTTGCTATACTCTTATCATGTCCAATGGGTGGGGGTTGTAAATAGAAAAACCTAAAACCTAGATTGTAACTGTTAGTGTTTATTTTCATGTGTATTTATGTTTCATGTTCTTTCGCACAGATGATTCCACATCAATTCATATCTAGGAATTTACAGAAAAAAATGACAATTCCCATTTTGGTTTTGGTTTCCATTTCTGTTTCCTGAAGAGACGGATCACCACTTTAACATGAAGAATTACAGATGCCTGGGATTGACATGCTATTACCAAATTCACCACTGAGTCCATCTCCTTGCAACACCTTTCTTCAAAAAATTATAAAGAATGCGTCTAACAAACAGATTGAATTAAACATTGTTTAAGTTCATTTGATACCATTGACATATTGAACTTTGTATCTTATGAGATCCTTTAGAATGATGCTCAAAAGCTTTGTAAATTTGTAATGTCCCCTTTCTAGCCAATTATGACATGGCTTGTCGTTAGCCCGTTTCATCATGTTCCCGAGGGCTAACCAGGACTTTAGAAGGATCCTGAGATTATTTGGCCTAGTCAAATTCAGTTTCGGGCGAAATGGAATTCATTTGATGGAGTTATGAAGGACCTTACTGTTTTTAGTAAGTCAGCAGGGGTGCAGTGTTTTCACATTTTCAGTGATGGGTTGAAGAGCGTTTCGTCAAGCTCTTTCCAACGAACTATCATACATAGGGTTCTGAGTTCGATTGATATATTATTTTAATGTCTGAAGTTGATATATTATTTATAGTGACTTTTAATTTAAAAGGAACTACAAAGGTTATTTATTAAAGTCACTTTACTAAGTTGATTTTATTTAAAAGTGGTTTCCCTAGGCATGGACGTACACATGAGTAGTCATGGGCCTCTTTAATAATAAAATAATGCAAAAAAAGGTTTATCCCACATTGTGTGTGCTGGGAGATCCACCTTGGAGAAAGATAATAAAAAGAGCTGTAGAGATCAATGTTGGGCATGCTATGTGTTTGTGAGAAGAAATACAGATTTGGAGCTTGGAGCTTGGAGCTTGGGCTGTGAGGACGTCTACCCTCATTGCTAACATCTGCTTCGTTGATGAAACTACTTAGTCAGGAAGATAAAGTGGTTAACTGCGATATTGAAGGCCAACATTGTGAGATTTGATGGTTTAAGGATTGATCAGTCTCAGGGAAGTTCGAGCTGCATATGCCTCAGAAGTGCAAGTGGGAAGAGATATTCATTGCTGGAGACTTTCATGACTGTGCTGTGCATTTTCAAGGAGGATGGCGTTTACATTTGTTATTCTATTCTTTCATATCCTGGCTGCCATTATACCAGGCTGTGCGTGGGTTTGTAAGGAGTTGTTTTCAGCATTTTAGAGATCACCCATCCTCTACAGCAAGGGACGTTTATCTTTCCCATACTGAGACTGCTTTTTGTAGGAGCTGTGCTAGCTGGTAATACTCAGAACTAAACGTACAGGTCTGAATCATCAGAGAGGTGCTGGTTTGGCAGCCGCTCATGCTGGGAAAACAATCATTTGGAACGTTTAGGGTCTGCAACATCTATTTGTAAGAAACAACCAACTTGGTATGCAAGATTTATGTTGTATTCAGAACTGTGGTATTGAAAAGCGGTTGTATTGGTTTTTGATAAATAGATAAATTAGTAGATGCAAGTCAAATTTCTATCTATGAATGTTATGTCAATTTCCATTTTCAATCCATGCATGCAAAACACAATTAGTTTGTAGAACAAAACCACCATTAGCACAAGAGCAAAGGGACAAAAAAAAATTCAGAAATTTTCAGCATCCCGGGTGGCACTCCAACTGTTTGACAAAATTACAAGAGGTATTTGGTTCCCAATTTTCCAGAACAAGCCAGACCATTATAGTGGTATCAGAGCTAAACTTCCTACCATCTTGTTGGGTTCAGAATGAGCAAATTGTGATATGTCAGGAAACGAGCGTCCACCAGTAATTCATACGTATAATACAAGGAGAAGCAAGGCATTGTCACATACAGATCCAGAAGAAAACAGGGCTACAAATGAACAGGTCACTGGCAACATGGGAGACAGGAATGCTAGGGAACCTAGTGAGGAGAGATTTTTACAGTTACTAGACACTTTGGCACAAGGACAGCGTTTAGCCGAACAGAGAGCTTAGGAACAAAGCCAACGGATGGAGCTTATGATGCAGATGATGGCAAGGTAGATGGGAATGAATTTAAATATCGGTGGGGAATAACAGAGGAAATAATGGTTGGCACAATGGACAGAATGGTGGCAATGGAAGAGGACAAGTTGATGATAATTTTGGTCATGTGGCTAGGCCAGCTAGGACAGTGAGTTCGAGATCACTCATACCCACTTTTCCACCTAGAGTTTCGGTCCAACCGGAAAATGAGCCACAAATTACAGAGTTACAAGCACATTTTCGGAGAGATTGGGAAGATGGAGGAGAGGAATTTCGGGCAGCCATTTCTTTTAGAGAATATATGGATGTTAGGCTGAAGCATTCGTCACGCACAGGTGGCAAGGGACAGCATAGTGATTTACAGAAGAAACTAAGCAAGCTCACCTTACCGTACTTTGATGGATCCGAGAAAACCACTGCCAAAGCATGGGTACAGACGGTAGATACCTATTTCCAGTTGAACCCAATGCTGAAAGAGGAAGCCATTAAATTTGCAGCGTTGCATCTGGATGGCGTAGCACACGAGTGGTGGCATCATGGCATGGTCACTATGGGCCCTGATCAGATTACCTCATATGTGGCGTTCACGGAGAGTCTGATTGAGTGCTTTGACAAGAAGGATCTAGAAATACATTTCAAGGAGTTAGCTCAACTGAAGCAGTGGGGCCCACTTGAGACTTATATATCAGATTTTTAGAAACTTTCAGTTTTGGTTACAGATATTTCACAGAGGGGATTATTACTGTTGTTCATGGATGGGCTTGCAGAACCTCTGAAGGAATGGATTAGGGGCCTCAATCCCACCACATTACAAGAAGCCTACAAGAAAGCTAGAGACATAGAACCTTCATTATCAAAAGATAAGTTTCATTCAAAAAAACTTCCATCTAAAAAGGATAAGGATAAGAAAAAATTCCAGAAGGACTCTCAGCCTAAGAATGAAACGAAAAGGTTGGACAGAAAGCAGTTAAATGATCTTAGGAGGAGAAAACTATGTTTTCATTGCAGAGAACCTTGGGATCCTGCACACAAGTGTTTAGTCAAAGCAAAAGCAGCACAGATTGAGTATTTTTCAGCTGAGGAGTCAGCATCAGAGGATGCAGAACAGCAATCTCATTCTGAGGATAGCAATGAGGAGAAACCATCTGAAAAGGAATCAAGTGGTGGGAAAACTATTGCACGTCTTTCAGGTGATGAGCATGCAATAACCTTTAGGGTGAGAAGTGTAATACAAGGGCAGCGAGTTATTACATTGGTGGACACAGGGGCTACCCATAATTTTATTTCAGAGAGACTGGTCAAGAAGACAGGGCTTCAAATTGAGGGGCATGAGGGCTTCATAGTTATAGTGGCTAGCGGACATTAGTTATAGAGCACTCGCATGATTACTGATCTACATATGCGAATGGGAGACTATGACATGGTGGGAAAATTTTATGTAGTCAACATAGAGGATTATGATGTCATTCTTGGCATGACCTGGATTAAATCTCTCCATGAATTCACTTTTAAGTTAGATAAAATGGAGTTGTGTTTTGAGCACCAAGGTAGGAAAGTGGTACTTAGAGCTTTATCAAACGGTGGACTCGGGGTGGTATCACTCAGGAGAATGGAGAGTTTAATACGACATGATCAAGTGCAGTGGTTAGCAGAGATTTTGGTGGTGCCAGAGGTCACTGAGCAACAGAAGCACAAGTAACCTCAACAGATTCAAGAATTGTTGACCAAACACACCAAAGTGTTTGGAGATATACCACCAGGCAGACCACCTGATAGAGGAAATGAACATGTGATAGAGCTCGAGGAGGGAGCCAAACTGGTGATCATTACTCCCTACAGGCATCCGAAGAGGTATAAAGATGAGATCGAAAAGGCTATGAAGGAGCTCCTCGAGATGGAGCACATTAGGCCCAGTAAGAGTCCATTCGCTTCAGCAGTAGTTTTGGTCAAAAAGAAGGATGGGACCTTTCAGATGTGCATAGATTACAGGGAATTGAATAAGAAGACCGTCAAGAACAGATACTCAATTCCCCACATAGATGAGCACATGGAGCCTACTACTTCTCTAAGATAGACTTGAGATCCAATTATCATCAAATTTGAGTTCGGGAGGATGATGTAGAGAAGGTAGCATTCAGATGCCACTATGGGCATTTCGAGTTACTAGTCATGCCTTTTGACTTGACTAATGCGCCAGCCACCTTTCAGTCTTGCATGAACAGGGTATAAGAGAACAGTTGAGGAGGTTTGTTATGATATTCTTTGACGATATACTTATTTACAACACGACATGGGAGGAGCATCTAAAACATATTGATATTGTGTTGAGCATCCTAGAGTAGGAGTCCCTGTATGCTAAGACGTCAAAATGTGAATTTGGGATGTCTGAGTTGTTATACTTGGGAGTTGGGACACATTATCAGTACTGAGGGTGTTCGTGTGGATCCAAATAAAATCTGGGTAATCATGGATTGGACGCCACCCATGAGTCTTTCACAGCTCAGGGGTTTTATGGGTCTTTGTGGTTTCTACCACCATTTTGTGAAGGGGTATTCACAGTCAACAGCTCCTCTCATAGATTTGACTCGAAAGGATGCATTTGAGTGGACAGACAGAGCTCAAAAGTGTTTTGACAGGTTCAAGGAATTGATGAGCACTTGCCCGATTTTAGCCATTCTGAACTTCAGCAGACCATTCGAGCTACACTGTAGGAGGTGTTGCGGCAGTCTTAATGCAGGATAAGCACCCTGTTGCATTTGAGAGCAGGAAGTTGAGAGGTGTCGAGAGAAGTTACAACATATACGACAAAAAAATGTTAGCCATTATGCATGCCTTGGCTAAATTCAAACAGTATTTGGTGGGCAGCAAATTTACCGTTAAAACTGATCACAACAGTGTGAAACATTTCCTTGGGCAAAAGGATTTGAATGATAGGCAGCAAAGTGGGTCAGCAAATCACAAGCTTATGATTTTGACAGTCTTTGTCAAGGGGAAGAAAAACATTGTTGTTGATGCCCTATCCAAGAGACCTCATTTGAGTGCTTTGGGAGTGATAGCAGATGACTGGAGGGAGTTGATCTCAGCAGAGTATGCAAAGGACACGTGGGCCACTGGGATCATAGATGGCACTATTCGAGATGGCAGGTACACTGTTGTAAATGATTTGATCATTTACAAGGAGAGGATCTTCTTGGTGCTCGGGTCTGCTATTAAGCAGAAGATTTTGAGAGCTTTCCATGACTCACCTATGGCAAGACATCAGGGTTACTTCAAAACTTACAAACAGGTGAGAGAGCACTTCACTTGGAAGGGGCTCAAAACATGTGTTACAATATGTGAGAGAGTGCCCGGTGTGCCAACAAAATAAATATGAGCACTCGTTTCCAGGTGGTTTGTTGCAGCCCCTACCCATTCCAGAGAAGAAGTGGGATAGTGTGTTGATGGATTTTATCACGGGCCTACCCAAGGTCCAAGGCAAGGATTGCATTTATGTGGTGGTGGACCGGCTGACTAAATTTGTGCACTTCTTTGTCATTGCGTCCACATACACAGTGGTACAAGTAGCAAAGTTGTTTTTCAGGGAGATATTCAGGCTGACCATTGTCAATGATTGGGATAGCAGGTTCATGAGTCTTTTCTGGCAGGAGCTTTTCAGGCAAGGTGGGTATCTTCGTAATTATATAGCAGGGCAACAAAAGGCATGGGTGAAGTGGTTGCATCTCGGTGAATACTGCTACAACACTACTTATCATATGTCTATTCAGATGACACCATTCATGGCCCTCTATGGGTATGATGCTCCCAATTTTCTGGATCTATTGATTAGCGATAGCAGGGTGCCGAGGGCCACGGATCTTCTGTAGGGGAATCAACATATCATGAGATCTTTGAAGGAATGCAAAAGGCTCAGAACCAACGGAAACAGTATGCAAATCAGCACAAAGTAGAACGATCATTTGAGGTGGGTGATATGATTTATCTCATGTTGCAGACATACAGACAATCCAATTTTAAGAGGAATAGTGCAGAAAATATGAACCCACGATACTATGGACCTTTTAGAGTAATCAAGAGAGTAGGAGAAGTGGCTTATGAGTTGGAGTTGCCAGCAGACAGTAAAATACATAATGTATTCCATGTGTCACGCCTCAAAAATGCACTGGGACACAATGTGGCACCTTCAGCAAAGTTACCTCCTCTCGATGATGAGGGGAAACTGGTTTTAGTTCCTGAGGCTGTCTTGAATACCAAAGAGTATATGCTTCGGAGGAGGACTATCACAGAGTACCAGATGAGATGGACGAATCTATTGATTGAGGATGCTGTGTGGGAGAGTGAGGGCAGCTTACAGCATCCGAAGATGAGATTGCTTGAGGACAAGCAATTTCAGGGGGGCGGATTGTAATGTCCCCTTTCTAGCCAGTTATGACATGGCTTGTCGTAAGCCCAATTCATCATGGTCCCGAGGGCTAACCAGGACTTTAGAGGGATCCTGAGATTATTTGGCCTAGTCAAATTCAGTTTCGGGCCAAATGGAATTCATTTGATGGTGTTATGAAGGACCTTACTATTTTTAGTAAGTCAGCAGGTTGCAGTGTTTTCACATTTTCAGTGATGTGTTGTAGAGCGTTTCATCGAGCTCTTTCCAATGAGCTATCATACATGGGGTTTTGAGTTCGATTGATATATTATTTTAATGTCTGAAGTTCATATGGTATTTATAAAGTGACTTTTAATTTAAAAGGAACTATAAAGTTTCTTTAGTAAAGTCACTTTACTAAGTTGATTTTATTTAAAAGTAGTTTCCCTAGGCATGGACGTACACATGAGTAGTCATAGGCCTCTTTAATAATAAAATAATGCAAAAAAGGTTTATCCCACATTGTGTGTGCTAGGAGATCAACCTTGGAGAAAGATAATAAAAAGAGTTGTAGAGATCAATGTTGGGCATGCTATGTGCTTGTGAGAAGAAATACAGATTTGGAGCTTGGAGCTTGGAGCTTGGGCTTTGAGGATGTCTACCCTCATTGCTAACATCTTCTTCACTGATGAAACTATTCCGTCAAGAAGATATAGTGGTTAACTGTGATATTGAAGACCAACATTGTGAGATTTGATGGTTTAAGGATTAATCAGTCTCAGGGAAGTTCAAGCTGCATATACCTCAGAAGTGCAAGCGGGAAGAGAGATTCATTGCTGGAGACTTTCATGACTGTACTGTGCGTTTTCAAGGAAGTTTGCGTTTACATTCGTTATTCTATTCTTTCATATCCCGGCCGCCATTATACCAGGCTGTGTGTGGGTTTGTAAGGAGTTGTTTTCAGCATTTTAGAGGTCATCCATCCTCTACAGCAAGGGACGTTTATCTTTCTCATACTGAGACTGCTTTTTGTAGGAGCCATGCAAGCTGGTAATACTCAGAACTGAACATGCAGGTCTGAATCATCAAAGAGGTGCTGGTTTGGCAGCCGCTCATGCTGGGAAAACAATCATTTGGAACGCTGCAACAGCTATTTGTAAGAAACAACCAACTTGGTATGCAAGACTTATGTTGTTTTCAGAACTGTGGTATTGAAAAGTGGTTGTATTGTTTTTTGATAAATAGATAAATTAGTAAATGCAAGTCAGTTTTCTATCTATGAATGTTATGTCAATTTCCATTTTCAATCCATGCATGCAAAACACAATAAATTTGTAGAACAAACCCACCATTAGCACGAGAGCAAAGAGACAAAAAAATATTCAGAAAATTTCAGCATCCTAGGTTGCACTCCAACTGTTTGACAAAATTACAAGAGGTATTTGGTTCCCAATTTTCCAGAACAAGCCAGACCATTACATGCTTGTCCAAATTACAAAGCAATCAGTGAGGCATTTTGGGTGGGTAACAAAAAGAAGGCCATAATTACTTATATCAAGCAATCAATAGAGCCATGAAACCCACTGAATAGGAATTAAGGGGATGCGGAGACATGCCTTTGTGTTAAGTCACTAATGAGAGGTGGGATGATGAAATCATAGTTCAAAATATCATTATCGGCAACTTATCGCCAAGGGCAAAAAAAAAATTATCGGGAAAATATCGGAGATAAATCGGCTACTTATCGGCAAGAATATCGGGAACTTAAAAAATTGCTTTTTAAATGCATTTTTTTGCAAATTGCTCTAAAACACTGCAAAACACATTTTTTCCTCTTCAAACCCTTTTTTCCTCTCCCAAACACCAATTTGCAAACAAGAAAATGTGAAATAATTGCTTTTTGGGCCATCGGTCCCTATTAGCAAACTGTGGCAGATATTTTGGCGAAATATCGCCGATGTTTTGGCAATAAGTTCGTGGTTTTTCAGCAACAAGTTTGAAACTTATCTGCAATATGTACTCCGCGATAAATTTACGTGTTTTATCGCGGCCTCCAACTTATCGCGATAAGTTTACTTATCGGCGATATATCTGTCATATTTTAATCTATGGCCCAGATTCAATGAAATACATAATACAAAGCACATTGTTGGGTTTATGTAACCCAAGCTTCATTTATGATGTGTTACACAGACACCACTACAAACTCAATGTTTGTACTTGCATTTTCCTATTTGTCATAAAGATTGATCATCACTATGTATTAACCAAATCCAACTTGTGGTCTCCTAGGCTAATTTGCATGGTTATCATTTCATAGGCTTTGCTATTGTTTATTATTCCAACAAGATGGTTGAGTCATGCAATTAAATCCCTCATGGACTCATTGTTATCCTTCTTTGAATATAAAAGCTGGGCAAAAAAATATGACCAACCTCAACCAATTTGAAGTGGGACAAAAGCTTCTCATGCATGATCTCCCAAGTGGTGATGGACCCAATAGCAAGATATTGGAACGCTTCTATTGTCAATTCGACCGTTTTGAGAAAGAGCAACTATGCAATGTCCCCATTTTCTAGTTCAATGTCGGCAGGATCTAAGGGGTATTTCAACGTCGCCAGTGTATTCAGACAGATTAATGGAGATGAACTTTCCAAGTGATTTCAGACAACTTGTCTGGGGCTTACTACTTTTAGTAAGTGTTAGTTAGGAGACTATTGGTCCATTGGGAATTTTGGCTGACTTACTATTTATAGTAGCCACTATTTTTGGCAGCCAGTTATAGCTTCATTCTCCTCTCAGCTTTTGTGTGCAACATCTTCAGTTTCAAGATTTGGGCAATTCTTGCTATTTTTTAGCAAAAGGTTGTTTTAGTAAGTGTTATGTTTAGCACTAAATCATGATCTCGACTCTCAATTCCTCTCTCCAGTTAGTACAATGGGTTTTAGTTGGACTTGGTGAGTTATATTGCGTCCAAAAGAGATTTATTTTATTCACTAAGTCTTTATAAAGTGTTTTTTTAAACCCCCCTTAGCCTAGTAACACGAAGTTGTTTTTAAAGGAGGGGCCATTCAACAAAAGAGGACAAACATTTATTTTATTGAGCTTATATTATGCTTTCAAAAGAGGACATCTAGGATAATAATAAAACAAAGTAAATTTTAAATGTTTTATTTGAGAACTCAAAAAGGTTTGAACTTCTATGCTCTTGTCTATGGTCACATGAATGAACCACCAGGAGCTCATATGAGAGTAGGTTTAACTGCTTTAAATGGCTGAATGTTTCCGAGATGTCAATAAACAAGATGTACTTCTATTTATTGACAATATCTTCCACTTTGTCCAAGCAGGATCAGAGGTATCCGCATTATTAGGCAGAATGCCTTCCGCAGTGGGTTATCAGCCAACTCTTAGCACGGAAATGGGTTCTTTACAAGAGAGAATAACTTCTACAAAAGAAGGATCTATAACCTCTATTCAAGCAGTTTATGTACCTGCAGAGGATTTTAAGTTGCTTTCAAGTCGGTTTTGGAGGGAAAAGGTTTCAAATGGATAAAGGTTACCATAATCTCATTTTCACTATATATATTCATGTTTTTTGAGTACTCGTTTAGGTTGTGCTGAAGTTGATATCTACTGTTATGCTGCTGGAATGATTCTGGAGTTCATTCCTTGACTGATTGGGGATGAAATACCTCATTCAAACTACCAGTTTTGGTGATGAGAGATCCACCCTAGCTGGTTGGTTCTCATAGCAGCAGGTTTTCAGTATTCTTGAAGCTTTCAAGTGGTTTTGGTGTTTGGGGTTATGAATTATTTCACAATATTTTGATGTGGGTTTGTGGTATTTGGTCTGTGGTGAGGTTTTCAGTTGTGTGGTGTGATTTTGGAAGCAATTCAAGTAGTTTTTTGAGTGCTGATGAGTTTTTTGGTTTCTGGAGGTGTGCTTTTCTAAGTGGTTGAATTCATATTTTGCTCGTATCTCTAAAACCAGGCAATATTTGCTTTAGGGCATTGATTTATACCTCTTTCTTAGCCTCAAGGATTCATTTTGAGAGGTTATTTGCAACCATTGGTGAATATTTGAATTTTTCAAGCCAAATCACCCCTCAAGGAGGCCGTACCATTTTTCCCCTAGCTGGTTTTCCAGACTATGTCAAAAATTAGACTTTTCTGAGGTTTGAAATCTGCATACTGTGGCATCATTATAAGGGGTAATTGCTGATAAAGTTTAAGACGGTGATTGTTGTTGGTTTGGCACTTGCATGTGCCCTTTTTGAGTAGTTGGAGTGAGTTTGTTTCCCATATTTTGATCGTATCTTCTAAACGAAGGCAATATTTGATTTAGGGCATTGGTTTATACCTCTTTCCTAGCCTCAAGGATTCATTTTGAGAGTTTATTTGCAACCATTGGTGAATATTTGAATTTTCCAAGACAAATTGCCACTCAAGGAGGCCGTACCATTTTTGCCCTACCTGGTTTTCCAGACTGAGTCAAAAATTAGACTTTTCTGAGGTCCGAAATCTGCATACTGTGGCATCATTATAAGGGGTAATTGCTGTCTAAGTTTAAGAAGCTGATTGTTGTTGGTTTGGCACTTTCATGTGCCCTTTTTGAGTAGTTGGAGTGAGTTTGCTTCCCTTATTATGGTCTGATTTTATTATCAGAAAAAATTTCTTTCAGCTGCTTATTCCTTTTGATATTGCCAAGGTTACCAAGAGATGGAGGTACTTGGAGACTCTAGAGATTGGTACCAGTACTAGAACAGCTAATTTTCAAAATAGGAGATGGGGTACTTGGAAGCGCCACTTTTTGTTTAGTATAAGTTAATAACTTTTAGAAAATATCATGACATAAAACTTTGACAACAAGAACAGTGGTAAAGTGTAACGTTGACTTTAAAGTTTAAATACCCAAAAGTCAAATGTCATTGTGTCAAAGAGTCAAAGAGTTGAAAACTCACAATACATATTGTTAAGTTTTAGGATAGCTGCAAATGTAATAGCACTCTATATTTTGTGTGTCTCAAATGCAGCAATCTCTCTTTCATTTATATTGAGAATGAGGCTAGGAGAGACATGTCCCTTTATGGGACATGTCTATTTATTATTATAAGATTACTATAATGACAATTGATTATGTAACTACATAAATATATAATTATATAATATATATATATATATATATATCTACATAATTATATATACACACACACACACACATATATAAATCTCTAAATCTTTATTATATTAATTTCTCCTAATACTATTAGATATATATCTATATATATTATATCTCACATAATATATATATATATATATATATATATATATTCAATAGTCTCAAAGGATATATCTGATCGAAGTTACAAACATCAACACTCCCTATTAGTTTGGGAAGATAAAATCCATTAAAATGCAAATCACAATAAGTCCATTAATTGTGAGAAAGAGAAGATATCACCTCGCCATGATATCAGGAGATATGGTATGAGCGGGAATGTCAAGTCACATGATATTCGCCATATCTCACAAATAGAGAATATATCACCTCACCGTGATATCAGGAGATATGGTATGAGAAAGAATATTAAGTCACATGATATTTACCATATCACAAATATAGAAGATATCACCTCACCGTGATATCAGGAGATATGGTATGAGAAAGAATATCAAGTCACATGATATTCACCATATCTCACAAGTATTGAAGATATCATCTCACCATGATATCAGGAGATATGGTATGAGAAAGAATATCAAGTCACGTGATATTCACCATATCTCACAAGTATAGAAGATATCACCTCACCGTGATATCATGAGATATGATATGTGAAAGAATATCAAGTCACATGATATTCACCATATCTCACAAATATCCATGGTATGTGCACAGACATCACATCTCATGATGTCTACCATGAGGATATTGTATTGTGGCATGTCCACAGATATTACGTCACATAATATCCACCATGAAGATATCTATGGTTTATTTAATGATATCAGCCTTATGATATCTACCATGATGTATAAGAGATCCTAACCATCATGACATGTCCACGAATATCAAGTCACATGAGTATCCATCATGATGGAGATGTTGCAAAGTCGTCACCTCACAACATCAATCAAATACAAGTGTTCATTGTAGAAAAGTCGTCACCTTTCTCCAATGTTCACAGGAGGGCCCATAAGTCATGGAATCACACACATGACATCCACTTTGACTCATCTCAGAGGGTGGATTCACCATGGCTCATCCCAGAGGGTGGAAACAAGGGCTTTCACCTTAGACTTCTCTCTCAAAGAGAAGAATGCAATAACATTCAAAATAATAGATCACAGATGTTGAAACTCCTTTTCATCTAGGGCTTCATTCTCCAACATACCAAGCTTATCTCAAAAGTACACAACCTTCTCTCTAGCAAGAGACTTGGTGAGAATATCAGCCATTTGTTCTGTAGTGATAATGTACCTTGACTAAATAGCATTCTTATGCACTATATCTCTAATATAGTTTGCATCACTCTTGGTGAACCCCAAGTTATCCAGGAATATCATGACATGGGAGTTAGCATAAAGGCATTTTAGCCAACACACATGGGACTCAATCTCATGATCATAGTCCTCTAACTGCAAAACCATCTCCATTGTTGACTCCCTCTGAACCAATATGACCAAATTTTAAGGTCTTGCAACAACCTCCTAACCTCCATGTCCAAGGTTGCTTTAGATGAACTATCAGACTCCCTCTGAACCTAATATCAACCTTCTAACTTCATGCAAGCAAGTTGTGTCTTTGTTCTTTAGTCTGCATCAAGCTCCTTTCTTGAATGCCCTTTGTTCCAACAACTTATCCATCTATCTAGGAGTATCAAGACCTAGATATCTGCATAAAGGCCTTCTAGCCCACATACATGGAACTACATCATTTAAATCACAATCCTTTGACTATTTACAGTTTCCTGGTCACTAGGAAAGCCATCTCGACAAGGCCTGCCCTTCTAAATCAGAATGATTAAGATCCTTGAAAATCATTTTTGGCAGATCCTCTAGTAGCTCCCTCTGTTACGGAAACATACATGGTCCCAATAGTGAAAATATCTTGCTCCAAGAGACTCATCATCTGGTACATGATCATGTTGAAATTTTGATCATAACATTAATCGTAGGAGTAGTTTCTCGTACACAAATGTACTTGTCTAGTTCCATAGTAACATGAGTGAATGTAATAAACTATGGATTTATCCCCAGGCTTGGCAACACCAAACATTCATGATAATCTGGCTTCCATCTAAAGCTCCAAGTACATGCATCAACCTCTTGACCTTCTCATCCAAGGTTGCCATAGATGAAATGTCAGACTTCTTTTGAATGTAATATCAACCTTCTAACCTCCTTGTCCAAGGTTTCCTCTGATAGATTGTTAGACTCCCTCTGAATCTGATATCAATCTTTTGAGCTCCTCGTCCAAAATTACCTCTGAAGTGTCAAATTCCCTCTGAATCTGATATCAATCTTCTTTTCCTACAAGAGCATCCCCGGAAAAGATCAAGGAAAATAGCTCTTATAGTACGTATAAAAATACAAATATTAGAGAAACTACAGTGAGTAGATAAAGTAATACTCAAGGATATTAAATACTTATGTGCGCATCAACATCTTTGATACAAGTTGCTCCAATGAGAGTCCATATGCAACAAATCAGAAAACATCTATAAAGATTGAGTTTTCAAAAGACCCTTGCCTTAAGACCAAAAATATCTACCAACCCCTACTAAAATCTTTAAGAACTCTTTTGGCTTCTTAACACTCTCCTACAATTCACTTGACCTTATTCTTTGCACTTGGTGTGGACAAAAGTCTACAACACAACTTCACTCACTAGATTTCACATAGACCCGTACACAGTCTGTCATAACTTTTGAACCCCGCACTTTCTCTCCAATCGCTCTGGTGAGATTCATCGCAATTTGTTTATCACCAACATATCCAAAATGCAGCAAAATTCAATGGTGTATTTGTCATATATGGTCCATGTACTAAGACTGTATTTTTTGAGACAGTAACACATTCACCATCAACAAACTACTCTCTTACATTTGAAGTCTGGCTCTGATACCATGTTAAGTTTTAGGATAGCTGCAAATGTAATAGCACTTTATATTTTGTGTGTTTCAAATGCAGCAATCTCTTTCATTTATATTGAGAATGAGGCTAGGAGAGACATGTCCCATAATATGGGACATGTCTATTCATTATTATGAGATTAATATTATGACAATTGATTATGTAACTACATATATATATATATATATATATATATATATATATATATATATATATATATATATTATTTTTCAATAGTCTCATAGCATCTATCTGATCGAAGCTACAAACATCAACACATATTTCATATCAAATTATCATTACATATTGAAATTCAAAAATATTGATAGTTTGATGTTGTTAGAAGAATTTGTCATTGATGTCAAATAACAAATGTAAATATTAGAATGTTTCTAATATTAACACTCAATCTTGTATTCTGTTGTATTTTAGAAGTTTCTATTTTTGTTTTCCTCGTCATGTATATATGAGCTTCAAGCTCCTTGTAAACATATTCAACTTTTATTCAATACACAAAATAATCTTTCGATTATTTTATGGTATCAGAGCGAAAGGTTTAAATTTTTTGAAAATTTTATAATTTCAATTCGAAATTATCTGATTCTAAATTTTCGAAATTGTTTCTGGGTTCATCACATTTTCTCATGTGAGAAATTTGTCGCCTCTGCTTGCATCTAAAACCTGTCTAGGGTTTCTAGGCGTTCTGTCGTTTTATCTGCATTTTTCGCACAGTTTCTGGGACGTATTTGTTTTCTCTATCATTTTTCACGCGTCTACAACTCCAGCACGTGGTCGTGGCTGTCTTCTTTGCCCCCGTGCGCGGCCATTCAACCTGGTCTATTCCTCATCTGCTGAAGTCTGCATCGTTTTCCTTCAGGTCGTTTTTTTTTTGAAACAAAAAAAACGGGTGGCTTCTGTTTCGTTTTTTCTGCAACTTTACCATCAAGTGTCGTTTTTTTGCCTTCACACTTCAAAAACGACCTCATTGGTGGAAGCAGACATCACTTTGTTCTACAAATCCGCCATTGTTATCAAGAAATCTGAATTTTTTTTAAGTTTTTTACAGCCGACTAGTGTTTTCTTCGAAACCCTAAATTTTTGTACCGGATCAAAAATTTTATTGTAGATTCCTGGTGGATTTTTCGAACTCTCAACTGGGTTGGTGTCAGATTTTTTCGGGTGCCTCGTTTTCCGTGCCTCAATTTTCGAGCCAACAGATTTGAATTTCGACTTCAAATTCTTTCTGGTTTTTTTGTCAGGATTTTTGGGTACCTATCAGTTTTTTCTGGGTCAGCCAGAATTTTGCTTTGAACTTCGTGCCTGTTGAACTTCATTCTTGAACTGTGTACCTGATTCTGTTAAGTCTTCTGTCTATTTCTTTTCTCTGTGTTTTGGAAAACGTGCCAATGGCATCTTTGACCAATCTGATGTTGGAGGGAAATCAGCGATTTAACGGCAGCAATTACAACACTTGGAAGCAGCGAATGCTAACCATCTTCGAGTATCGTCGTCTGGATGCGCTTGTTCTAGGCACAGAGTCACGTCCTTCAGTTCCAGCCGATCAGGATAAGTTTGATGATCAGAATCGAGAAGTTGTTATGCTTCTCAAGCTCTCTGTCATAGATGATCAGTTACCTCAGATTCCCTCTGGCAAGTCGGCTGCAGACATCTGGAAATATTTGAAGGAGCTGCATGAAACATCCGACAAAAGTCGCGCATTCTTTCTCAAGAACCAGTTGTTTTCCATTATGATGGATGAACGTATGTCCTTACAGGAACATCTCACAAAGATTAAGGACATTCGTGATCAGCTTGATGCCATCGGTCGGAAGATGGAGGAAGAAG
>MU223834.1:578305-618237 GCA_018584345.1 Thuja plicata | reverse complement strand
AGCTGGTTGAAGACAAATCTATTCAGTTGTTGTATGTTCCCACCTTAGAACAGTCTGCTGATATTTTCACCAAGTCTCTCGGTTCTGATAAATTTGTAAAATTCAGAGAAGCTATTGGTGTTATTGATAGATTGAGCATTATGGGAGGGTATTAGAATGTTTCTAATATTAACACTCAATCTTGTATTCTATTGTATTTTAGAAGTTTCTATTTCTGTTTTCCTCGTCATGTATATATGAGCTTCAAGCTCCTTGTAAACATATTCAACTTCTATTCAATACACAAAATAATCTTTTGATTATTTTAGTAAAAGTGTTTGCAGACATTTGCAGACGACAGTGCTATACTTGATTAGCATTGAAATTTTTTTGTGCTTTAACAATATACATATTATTTGTATAAAAAACTTACAGTAATAATTAGAATTTGTTGTTGAAGAGATCGAATAGAAATGTCTGATCTTATCAGACTTTAATTGCTGAATGGAAAGTCTGCATTATATTCAAATCAATCTGTATGTATTGAAGTGTGATAAAATTGATTTGCTTCAATTGCATATATATATCAGTTTGGTTTTGGTTAGAAGACTTGGTTGGATAAGTTTGGTTTAGTTAAAAGTGTTGGTTGTAAATTCCAACCAACTGTCCTGTTTCAATTGTACCTAGTTCTAAACAGTTATGAACTGTCTTGTAAACTGCCCACCTAATGGAAAATAAGACAAACTCTATTTAAAGGATGCTAAGGTTTGATGAAGGGCAGAGCAGCGAGTGTGTATGATACAAAGCATTTCTGATATGAAGTAATCAAACAGCAAAAGTAAAGGAAAGAGTTGTACTTTGTCGTGTGCTGAAAACTAAGTTTATAAATCTGAGATGTGGTTGAATATTAAAATTATATGCAGTGTATGAACAATTTTCTGAAATGTATGACTTATATATGTTGTTATGAATGAGAAGGCTCAATAAAAAGAATATGATATGAAGAGAGTTTATTCTGATTTAAAATAGCATACAGCAGTCTAAAGAATAATATTGTATATGTATTGTGCTGTGAAGAGAAGTATGTAGATATGTAGACTTTTGTGAATAAGTTTGAACCAGTTTGAATGAGGAATTGACTGTGAAGAGGAATGTTTACAGTGCTCAGGTATCAAAAGTGTGAGAAAGGAGTGTTTGCAGAAATCTGTGCTCAAAGATCAGAAGTGTGAGGAAAGAGTTTTTGCAGAGATCAGAGATCTGAACTTTTGTTGATGCCATAAGAAAAAAAGAGTTTTACAAAGAGCTTGCTGTGACTGGTAACATTTATTGTTCTTTGATACAGATCAGATTTATACTGTTTATTATTCAGTTTGCACTTAGTTTGCAAAGGGATTTTTACAAATACCTGAAGTCTGTTTAGATTCAGATTCTAATTGTTTGCTTAGATGTTAAAGCGAGATTTCAGAGTTGAAACCAATTGTAACTTGTTATTGCAACATTTTTAAAGTTGGTGCTTTAAGGATATTGGGTTGGTGCTCAGGTTGATAAGTGGGTGTTGGAAGAGTTGGTGGTCTTAGGGGTTTGGCAACTCCTTAGGGTTGGTGCCCTTAAAAATTGTAACTCAATTTATTCAAGAGGCCGGATTAGGAAAGAAAATCCTTGCAGCATTTCTCACAGTAGTTTTTCCCATCCTATGTTTCCACATAAAACTTGTGCATTGTTTTATTGTGTGGTTGCATTGCCTTCTTGTTTCAGTTTCAGTTACTTTCAGATTTTAGTTTGAAGGTTTGACAAGTTTTATTAAATGTTAAAGTTGATTAAGGATTAAAAATTATATATCTACTACTGATTCACCCCCCCTCTCAGTAGTAGAATTGTGTTCTTCAAATGCTGATACACATGCCAAAGGATGTGAGATGCGTGGTTATGAGAAATTTTGTATTGTTAAGATTAGAGAAGTTTTGCAACGATGTGTCCCTATAAGATATTTGAGAAGGCTAGATATACTCAATGGCCTCCATTGTTTCCAACAATTGAATTGATGTTACACAAAGATCTCTTATTACCATTCTGGTGACCTCTTTAAAAGAACATAAGTCAGTAAATCATGACACTACAAGAAAAGTGAAGAATTGTGCACCATTGACGAGTCTTTCTAGAGAGGCAATTGAGAAGATTGATTAGAAGACTATAGTGGCTATCATTATCATTACTAACAAATAAGTAATATATGGATAGCCATTTCTTTCAGAGAATATATGGATGTTAGGCTGAAGCATTTGCCACACACAGGTGGCAGGATACAGCATAGTGATTTACAGAAGAAAGTAAGCAAGCTCACCTTACCGTACTTTGATGGATCCGGGAAAACCACTGCCAAAGCATGGGTACAGAAGGTAGATGCCTATTTCCAGTTGAACCCAATTCTGGAAGAGGAAGCCATTAAATTTGCAGTGTTGCATCTGGATGGCGTAGCATACGAGTGGTGGCATCATGGCATGGTCACTATGGGCCATGATCAGGTTACCTCATATGTGGAGTTCACAAAGAGTCTGATTGAGCGCTTTGACAAGGACCCAGAATTACATTTCAAGGAGTTAGCTCAACTGAAGCAGTGGGCCCCAGTTGAGACTAATATATCAGATTTTCAGAGACTTTCAGTTTTGGTTACAGATATTTCACAGAGGAGATTATTACTGTTGTTCATGGATGGGCTTGCAGAACCTCTAAAGGGATGGATTAAGGGCCTCAATCCCACCACATTACAGGAAGCCTACAAGAAAGCTAGAGACATGGAACCTTCATCATCAAAAGATAAGTTTCATTCAAAAGGATTTCCATCTAAAAAGGACAAGGATAAGAAAAAATTTCAGAAGGAATCTCAGCCTAAGAATGAAACGAAAAGGTTGGACAGCAAGCAGTTAAATGATCTTAGGAGGAGAAAACTATGTTTTCATTGCAAAGAGCCTTGGGATCCTGCACACAAGGTTGTGGGTGAGATGAGAGGAATAAAATTCAGTTTAAAAATATTTTTTTAAAAAGGGGGTGCCAGTTAAAAGAGCAAAGAAATTAAGGTGCACAAAAAAGAATAAAGAGAGAAAGAAAGGATTAAAAGAAGCACTCAACAGAAAGGAACTTTACTATTTATTTTAATTTTTAAGTTTATTAAAAACCTTACTACTAAGTTAAAAAATGGCTATTATTATCCTTACAGATTATTTGTGGAAAGTTTTGATGACACAACACCTAATCTTCAAAAGCTTGCCATCCGCATTTTATCCAAGCCTTGAAGTGCCCGTGAGCACATTTAAGTGTTCATGAGGCCATTCACAAAAAGAAGTGTAATAGGTTGACTCAAAAGCACTTGAATGACCTTGTCTATGTGCCCGTACAACCTTCGATTGCATGAAAAGAAGGTACAAAGGTAGGTTTCACAGGAAGCACTTGGCCTTGTGACATTGCTCCATATTCAAATTAGATTGCTTAGTCTCATGATGTTGATGAGGATCCATTATTAATTGATGAAGAGTTGGCTAATTTGGAGGAGGCAATTAAATAGGAAGCGGATGTAGTAGCATATTAGGAGGTAGAAGGCAAGGTTGGCCATCGATTGTGGCAGATTCCTCACATACACAGTTTGATCCTATCACTATGGATGAGGCACCTACTGAGGGTCTTATTGAGGATATTGAAGCTTTACCATCTATTTCAGCAACATCCACATAGCAGCAACAAATTTTTTAAAGCATTAGTCATACACAAAATTTATGATTTATAATTTTCATTGGTATGTGTTCTGCGGTTTAACTTGTTTTTTGGTCTAAAATAGTATTGAACTCAAAGTTTGATTTATTTATGATGGAAATCAGTAATATGTTCTACAAGTTCAGTATATGACTGCTTTTGAAGAATATTATAAAAAATTGTGTATTACAAGTGTTCAATAAATTTGCTAGCTCTTGCCAAATTTTCCCCAGCTTTTTGCCAAGTCCCGAGTTTTTGAAAATTTTGAGCCTGCCAAGTTATTGTCGAGTCCGACTTTTTCAACTATGCTTTCAAGCATGAAAATCAAACTATCTTGGAGATGGAACCCTCGAGGAGCAGACTAATTTTCAGAGTGTCATTAGGATCATCAGAGGTGTTCAGATTTGCATGTTGGGTGTGCCAAGTAACAATTATAAAAACACTTTTTGCTGGACTATTTCTGATCTGATTGTGTTACTATAAATGCATTTAGTTGAGGTTTTTATATTTAATTTATTATTTAACTGAAAAAAAAACTTTATCCACTAAGAAAAATGTGTTCTAGAAATATGATAAAACATTTTGGCGCTTGACATGAAATTTGGAACTTTCCAATGATTGTGAGCTGCGCATAGCTATTTGAGATTGCCTGTACAGAAGCCTTCCATTACAAAGTGACATTTATCTATCCAGATTCCCAGAAGAAGCAAATCTATTTCACCAATCTGCCTTGCTTAACTAGGCGTTCAAATTCTCTTCAGGTGCGTACCAAACTTTGGAATAGCATTTGCAATTCAAGAATTCAAGGTCTTGACAGAAAATATAACCAAGAGCACATAAAGAACTCAATTCCGATGCTGTCACAATAATTCGTACGTGCATACCAGCTAAATGATTTTAGTCTTTAAAGAGATAGTGAAATCGATAGATTCGTCCTCATTATAATTTAGTTCAGTTCATATTTAGTGGATTCATTTTCAAATCAGAACCTCGTAATAAACTTGGAAACAAAAAAACCAGCAAGTCCTACAGACTAATTTTGGCGTAATCGAGGTTAAAATTAATCCCATGTGAGAAAAGAATTTTAAAAAAACGGGATAGAAAGGAAAAAAAGGAACCTGGCATAAAATATTTTATTCAAACAAGGTTGATAACTCCGGACATCAGAAAACCAAATATGCCATCGAAATATAAACATACCTTTTCAGTTGTGTCTTGAATGGAAGGAGGAGGTTCCTTGTCCTTCTTAACTCCAAAAACCCTCCTCATTTTTTTCTACTAAGTTAAATGTCTTCCGTCTCAAATGGTCCAGAACGATTTCTGAATCAAAAGTATTTGAAAAGCAGCTATAAATTTCAAAAATGGCAATAGGGCACCTCCAAAATCCGTCACCAGAATAAATCAAGGCAAGCCCGCAACTATCCAAGTCCTCAATTATGCGTCTCAATGCAACCGTAGATCTACCATTCAATCGACACTTACTACCGGGAAAGATCCGCGAAAAAGATTAAAATGTTTTCAACTTCGTGAAAGAGGTCGTTGTAGGGACGGCTCTAAATGATTGTTGACGAAGCAAGCACTTTGAGGACGCGATTCTGAATGATTGTTGACGAAGCAAGCAAGGTTCTTATACCCTAGTACCTTCATTCACCTTCTTTTCATTCTTTTATTCATTTATTCATTTTTTAAGAGCTAAAAGAAATTCTATTATTTGATTTCATGGATGAATGAATGATTTAAATGACGTTCACAGACCAAAAGCCATTGATCTAAGAATATTAAACGATATTGTTTATTATACTAGCACTATATATATATTCGATAAATAGTATGTTTGCTTATGACTTTTTCAAATATAAGAACATGACAGATAAGAATTAAAATAGATTGATCAAATTTAATGTTAATATTTGTTAAAATTCATTTCAAAATAAACAAGTGTTATGTACTAGAGATCAGTCAAAAGTACAAAAATAATATTGTAACCCTTTCATTTTTAATCATAATCCTAGTTATAATTGTAATCATAATAGTATTATAGATTCTTAAATTTTTTTTTGTCAAACTCATTCTTTTATTACTACCTCTATAGCATGCAAATGAGTTAGTCATGTTTTGAAAAATAATGCTTTCATATTTCATTATTTTACTATTCAATGTAAGAATTTTGGGCTTAATATTTTTGATGTCATCATCAATATCGATTTGTCTTTTCTAAAAGTATGTGTAATATTCTAGTTATGTAAATTAACTAGTGAATGATGTTATCCTCCTTGTTGATTTTATTTAGATATCATTTTGATTTTTATAGTTGTAATGGTTATATTATGGACTAATAGTTGATGAAAGTATGTGGCTATTACTTTGAATAAATATCTACTATTAACATGTGGTTTATTGTAGTCTCAAAATTGAGAATATTTTGTACATTGCATGGCTAGAAATAAGGACAGTTAAAAATTACACTTGTAAAATTTCAAATCCAACACATTACTGTATAAACCTAATCAAGTGATTAAGACAAGTTGTTCATAATTCTGGTTAACAAAAACCATATAAATCTATCATAATGTCAAATTCTAGTGGAGAGATAATTTTCCATGAAATCAAAACAATGCTAAACAAGATTTAAGAATGACTAGTGTTGACAAACATGGGAAAGGAGTCAAAATGATGTCCACACATAATAGACAGCTAGTTGGTCCATCACAAGCTTTGATTGTTCTCTATCAATCCCATGTACCATTTTTTTATGAATCATGTAGAATATCAATTTATTCTTATATCCTATAACCACGTAGATTGTTCATATATGAAATGTTGCTACGATTAGCTGAGGACGGATCTTTTTTTCCTATTGATGCCCTCCTAGCAGCCTTTGTTGACTCACGAAGTTTATCTTTGAGAACAGAGCTGACAAATATATAAAATGGATACTCCCATCAGATTGATCTCTAATAAACTACCTATGTCTTATGTAGGTGAGGTCTCACAGAAGAGACTAAATTTTATTTGTAATTCCTCTCACTACCTAGTTATCTATGGGGCGAAGGCATTTTTGGGGGAGGAATTTTTGAATGCATGTCACAGACATCGTATACATACTAACATCTCTACCACGTTCTTGGTGGTTGTGATGGAAATGGAGGAAACAAAGGAAGGGGCTAAGATTTTATGGCGAAAGGTCTTCAAAAGTTTATTTCTTAGTTAGTTTGAAAAAGTGTTGGTGAATGTGATGAGGAGAAGCAGATTCCTCTCCCGCACAACTATTATGTGGTTCGTTGTCATTTGAAGGAGGTTCTCAAGTTTCTTGAGATCACTATCATGGAGTTGGAGGCATTTGCAAATAAGTCGATTATCATTAGAATTATTTTGTTCCTCAAGAAGCTCTTAGGGACAATGTTGAATGAGGGAGGTAATTGGATAAAGAACTACTTGAGAGATGAGGGCCTTGACAATCACGATGATGAGGCAGAATTTGGTAGTGTTATCAAAGAGGAACAAACAAAGGATGACAAGGATGAGTGCCCAAGTTGTAGTGTTGAGCTACTGAACCATAGCACTATGGACTAAGATATTTGATTAGAGCCAAAGTTGTGGAAATGACGAAGATGAGGGTAGCCCATTGGTTCTCTTTTTTTTTTTTTGCAAAATCTCTCTCTTATAGGCTATAGTATATATTTGGAAGCATATGCCCCTAATCTAGGTGGGAATAGTTCTACACATGTTGATGCTTTTAGAGGGCACCATTTTGGTCTTGGTGCTTTTCCTTTTGAAGCTATAAAATTTAAAAGGATTGTGTCTAGATTTTGGATTGGGGTAGATGTTTCTCTGCACTATGGGTGTCAAATTTTGTAATCGGCTCAATCTTGGCAATCAAACAAACATTCAAAGGCTCATTTATGGCCACAACTATAAAGTTTTGAAAAAATATATATAAAGGGTGTTGCTCGTAACAACTATTAACTTACCTAAAAAAAAAATTATAACAGGTCTTAATAAAATAACTATTAATAATCATAAAATCGTATAATATAAACATTGAAGTGAAAATAGTTAATTATGAAATTATTTTGAATATGTTAAAATAAAATTTATTAATTATAATGGTCTTAACAAAATTACTATTAATAATCATAAAATTATATAATATAAACGTTAAAGTGAAAATAGTTAATTTTTTTTTGATAAATTAATTATATAATTATTTATATATATATTAAAATGAAAATTATGGTTTTCAAAAAATATTAAAAATAGAATGATTTAATAATTATAACAATCTTAAGCTTGAGAAGAAGCAATGATTTTCCAAAGCTCTACTATGACAAAATTCGCAAAATGCTTCACCATTGAAGTATTGGACTCGCAGTTGTCATTCTTTTCAAGAACGAAATATGTGAATTCCTCTAGTTTTTGAACTAAACCCTACACACCATTAAGGAAAGATAATCATGGCATTACGGATGGGGAATGGAAGAAAGTAGCAGGAACTCACAGAAGTCGTCATCAAAAACCTTTGGAGCCCCTGAAGATACCTACTTTCAACTGCTTCTCGGCCTTAAAATCTTCTTCCCCTAGGGCTTTCACTCGGGAGAAGAATCCAAAAACTAGTTTCTTTCAATCAAATGATACTCCAATGAGAAATACTATAAGCATGGTTGTATACTCTCTGCCACACCGCAAACCTAGGTCTAATAAGGAAAAGGAAGATAAAATCATTAGAGGTGACCAAATTTATACAGACGGCCTATGGAATCATTGTTGTTCCTTTGGACTATATGAAAAATGGTTTGGCTCTGGGATGGCATTCGATGGTATTAAAGAATGGCCTCAAGATTCCATTGAAACAGAGGTAAGTATCACTTTACTATCGGATAACTATTTTTATTTTGAATAGATGCCATTGAAACACAGGTAAGTATCACTTTACTATAGGATAACTTCTTTTTTTTTTAATGTAAAGATTTATTCATTAGATAGAAGCTATTATCTGAAGTACAAATTTTTTATCTAGGGCATGCGATTAAATTTCTAAAATGGGAACCTAATTTTTGTTAGAATAGGAAAAAACCTCATTCTCCCAAGAACACCTGCATGCATAACCTGTTACATGGAGGAAGTGAAGAACAGAAGACAAGAGAAAACTATGGAGGCCAAAAAGCCAGAGGAGACATCATATGCACAAGAAAATAAAATATTAACAATATGTTTCTAGATTATACAATGAGATGTGAAAACTCCTTATGAAAAACAAAGAGGTGAATCCTTATAAAAGGAATCACGAAACCCTAAAAGGGAAAACCTAAGGTTAGCTTAAGTAACTAGAGTGAATAGGCGAGTTAGTAATTAGATCATAATGATTTAATTAATAACCCAAGAGACTATTACTCTAACACCCCCCCTTAAGATAAGCTTAGGGAGAAGCAAAAACCTAGGAGACTACAGCAGAAAGCAGGAAAGAAGGGTCCCGGCAACAAGGCCTGATCAGGAACCCAAGTACAAGAAATAAAGTAGATGAAAGAAACTAAGCCTCCAATCTAGGGAAAGTCCCAAAGAAAGGAACAAGAAAGAGCAAGAAGCATCTCCGAAGCATGAAGTTGTAAACACTGTCAGAAGTAACTGTTGGAACCCCCAATGAAAAAGTGCATGACCAGGTAGAGAAGACAAAGTCTGAAGAGTTGATCAATCGAACCCGGGAAGCAATAGAACCAACAGGAGAACCCCCCCATAATGTTGAACAGGGAGAGGGGTGACAGGAACACTGAAATGCAATGCCAGAAACATCTACAGAAAGAAGAATCAGGAACACCAACAGTGCAACAGAAGTACAAGCACAGGATAAAGGGCGATGTCACCGACACACAGCATGGGCTAATGTTGTGGAAGGTACGCTCACTTAACAAAGGTGGATGAGCACAAAATGGCAAAACATCATAACCCCCCATGGCACTTTATAACTGAGTGCGAGTACAAAAAATACACAAGGTGCTCGAAATCCCATATATGCAAAAGTAGGCACTTTATCACAGTGCATTTACAGAAAAGACAATGCTACAGAAGCATACAATACTCAAAATTCAGAAAGAAGAGTTAGCCAGAAGATTAGAAGAAGAGATCCCAGGACCTGTAGAACCCAAGTAATCTGTCAAAGTGTGAAAGAGAAAAACTCAGAGGAGAGAGAACCTAGATTAGAATCTAGAAAAAGACCCCTACAACTAAAAATCTCAGTGAACCAGCTTTCTGACGATATCTGGTTTGCCAAAAACAGAGTCCGGATGAGCAAGATATGGCTCCCGGAAGGCAGAAAATAGACATCAAACTTTGATAGCAAAAAACACTGTCAAAATAGTAGAACCCAAAACCCTAACCTACATCATCAAAAATTTCTCGGAAAGAGCTTTCCGACGATATATGGAAGTCAGAAAAATACCCCCGTATGCTCAAGATAGAGCGAAAACAGTGAGGTAAGGTCAAAAACACTACACAAAAATAAATTTTAAGCCCCTGGGGCTAAAAAAGGCTAGCCCCTAGTCGTCATATGACCGTCGTTGGGCATAGAGAAGCCCGCGGGGCCCCTGGTCACCATATGACGGCCGCTGGGCATAAATAAGCCCGCGAGGCTAAACACCCGCCGGGCGGCCCAAGCGGCGGCGCGACCAACGAGCGGAGCAGAGTGGCGGCGGGGTCCGGGAAGCGGTGGGCGTCAGAGTGGTGATCTGTGGGGCCGACGGAGCGGAGGCTAGCGGGGGCCGGAGGGGCCAGCAGAGCCCGCAGGGCCAGCGGGTGGCACAACCGACAGGGGACGGGCCGTGGTGGTGTAGCGGCGGAGCGCCGGTGGCACCCGAACAAAACCTTGCCTGTGTTTTTTAAACGTAAAAAATATTTAAAAAACATTTTTTTATTTTTTCCTCGGTTTTCGTGCCCGTACAGCACTGGAAACCAATTTTTTTTTGCCTCGGAGGCAAGTTGTCCAAAATGGACAAATTTTATATGGATTCTGGGGTTTTTGGGCGCTCTGAGCGCAACAGTAATGTCCGTTTGAGCCCAAAATGACTAGAAATAAAGGTCCCCCCTAAATCCACACAAAAAACTTCTGAAAAAGCCAGAAAAACCTCCAGCTTCTGATACACTTCGACAAAGCACGAACAACGAGCAGCAAGATGGCTCTGATACCATGTTAGAATAGGAAAAAACCCTATTCTCCCAAGAACACCTGCATGCATAACCTATTACATGGAGGAAGTGAAGAACAAAAGACAAGAGAAAACTATGGAGGCCAAAAAGCCAGAGGAGACATCATATGCACAAGAAAACAATATATTAACAATATGTTTCTAGATGATACAATGAGATGTGAAAACTCCTTATGAAAAACAAAGAGGTGAATCCTTATAAAAGGAATCACGAAACCCTAAAAGGGAAAACCTAAGGTTAGCTTAAGCAACTAGAGTGAATAGGTGAGTTAGTAATTAGATCATAATGATTTAATTAATAACCCAAGAGACTATTACTCTAACAATTTTAACCCTAATATCTTCAACAACATTAAAATCCCAAAATGGGTTATGATTCCAAATATGCTTGTAGAATTAATCCACATCCAAATTATTTACCGAATTGGGAATGGTTTCGGTGAAGTAATAGGCCTGGAAGAGGACTATATAGACTCCTCCAAGTTTGAAATTTTGATTAAGACTTCAGGCATATCAGAATACCTTAAACCTATACACTTTATTACTGATAAAACCACTTACCATTTACTCCCAGAATATTTTAGAGGTGGTGTAGCAGACAATATCTTCTTCTTTTCTCAAAATAAAACAAAACAGAATAGATGTTTAAACACAACAACCCTTAAACTAATATTCGAACAGAATCCAAATCCATCTATTAAGATAGACATGTCTCCTCCATTATTTGAGGAAGGGAAAATTCATGATTACCCTAGGTTCCCGATTTCTACAGAAAATATACCTCAATTATTTTTTAATCAAAATACTAGAGGGTTTTTCTTTACTAACTTTCCCCCTCAGCAAGATAAGGAGAATTTAGATACAAGATGTACCCCTGAAAATTTGAAAGAATATGATTCTATCAAATGCGGAAGAACAAGTTAATATTGTATTCCAGATACCATTAAAGAAAACAAAATCATGAATCAGGAAAAAGTATATCTCCTTTAGCAAAACCAATCGATGGAGGGGAATCCAAAATCAAAATAGGCTTAAAAATAAGAACTTCGGAGTGCTACTCAAAAACAAATATTTTTCACTGAGAAATACAGTATCAAATGATAAGTCCCCTAAAATTGGGATATCTACTAACAGCCAAAGAAGGAAATCATGCTCTGCTTTGGCCTTGGAAACTATTGATTTTTCACTCTCATTTGATGATGAAACTAGTGATATTGAAGAAGCCAATAGAAGGAAAAGTGTACCGATTAAAGAAATAATGAAAGAGGATAAAACTTTAACAATATCTGAAGTTTTTTTTTTTAAAAAGCAGTATCCCCAGAGAAGTAAATTGGTGTAGGAGAAGGCTTGTTCCTAACCATGGAGGACGATAGTGAGAATATCGGTAATCAAGAATATTATACACTAGATGAAGGATGGTATAAAGAATACGAAGATATTATACTAAAACCAATACCCCTAAAATTATAAAACCATGCAGAGGATTTGGACAGGAATGATGTTCAAAACAATAATATGAGTAACTCCTTTAAAGAAAACATCAGCTGCGAGGAGGTAGAGGAAATCAACAATTTTATAGGATTAAATAATGATTAAGAGGATCTATTATTACTTAAACTTATTGAATCAATGAATCAAGAAGAATGAATTGATAATTCACTCCCAAATTCTGATCAGGAAACAAGTAAGGACACCAAGTTAGGATTACTCACCCTTGTTTGTCGCAAATCTTCTCCTGGTTTTCCAAAATAGTCAAATAAAAGAGGTAGAAAGTCCCTCATAGAGTTAAGACAAAAGGATGGAACAACCTCAGGACAAGTCAAAATAACTTAAATTATGAATGTAGATAAGGGGAAGTTCCTTCCCAAGACACCATGAAAATCATATCATGCAATGTTAGGGGATTAAATGTCCCTAACAAACAATTCCTTCTAAAGAGAAGCTTATCTTCTTTAGAAGCATCTCCATTTTTAATACAAGAATCTAAATTAGGGCAAGATGGATATGGTATGCTTAGTAAGAAATTAGGAATATGGGAAGTTAAAGGTGTAGACTCAGAGGGAGCGTCAGGTAGAATTGCCTTTATCTGGAATCCTAGGCTTATATCGTTAGAGCTCATTGCTTCTAACTCTTATTGGATGGTAGTTAAGATCAAGAGTTTTAAAAGTAATTTAGAATTCACTATAATCAACATATATGGTCCTAAATTCCTTCAAGAAAAGAGGATTATTCAGAAAGAGATTGAAAATTTTCTCAATAGTCTACCAAACAATAACTTCTTTACGGGTGGGGATTTCAATGCTATAGTAGACATCAAAGAAAAATCAGGAGGATCAAAGAAAATTACTCAGACAACAATAGAATTCAAAGACTGGATACAGTTAATTAATGAAATGGATATTCCCATGGACAACGGAACCTTCACATGGTCTAATGAAAGAATAGATATAGAATATATAACAGAAAAATTAGATAGGTTTTTTTACATTGGTAACCTAGCTAGAATCAATATAAACTTTAAGTCAAAAATAATAGCACATTCTGGATCTGACCACTTTCCAATCAGTTTAATCTTAGAAGAAGACATAATGCCCAAAAAAAATCCCTTCAAATTTTAAAGAATGTGGCTAAAAGCTGAAAAATGTTTGCTTAGGATTGAGGAATAGTGGAATGAAAAAAGTTTCAAAGGATCAAAAACCTTTATTCTAAACTCAAAAATTAAACATATTAAACAACGATTAATTGAATGGAATAAAGAGCATTTTGGCAATATATTTGATTCTAAAAATAGGATAGAGAAAGAACTAGATGAACTTAATGAAGAGATCATCAGAGAAGGAATGAATACTAAGACGTATACCAAGGAGAAAGAATTGTTAAGCAGCTACGAAGATATATTGGCTAAAGAAGAAACGTACTGGAAATAGAGGTCAAGAGAGATATGGTTAGAAGGAGATAAAAATACAAAAAAAAAATCATAATAGTTCTAAAGCTAAACGAAACTTCAATAAAATTACCAAGGTTAAAAAAGAGGATGGGATGATAGTTGAAGATCCAAAAAATATAGGGTTAGAAGTTGTAGTACACTTTGAGAAAATCCCGAACAACTTAGATGGTTCAGATAGAACAACTCAAAGTGAAATTTTGGGTAATATTCCACTTATAATTAATAATGATCGTAATAAAATGCTTAATGCAAGTTTTACAAAAGAGGAGGCAGAATATGCTTTAAAACACCTCCACCCTGATAAGTCTCCTAGACCCGATGGGTTTCCGAATTTCTTTTGTCAATATTGTTGGAACTTTATTGGTGATGAGGTTGTTGCAGTTTTAGAAGGTATGAGGAGTTCAAGTAGGCTCCTTCAAGAAATTAATAATACATTCATAGCTTTAATACCCAAAAACTCAAAACCTGAAGGTTTTGATGACTATAGGCCTATATCTCTATGTAATACGCTATATAAGTTGCTAACCAAAACTATAGCTAATAGGATGAAAAAGCTACTCCCTTTTATCATCTCAGAAGAACAATCAGGTTTTGTTCCTGGAAGAACTATTTTAGATGGAGTCATCATTTCACAAGAAGCTAGTCATACTATCCAACACAATCATTCCCCCAGTATGCTAATTAAGCCAGATATTAAGAAAGTGTATGATAACGTAGATTGGAGATTTTTATGTAAATGTTTAGAATCCTTTGGTTTCTCCAAACAATGGATTAATCTTATCTTTGAATGTATTTCTGGACCTAAAACGTTAATAATGATAAACGGTAATCCAACTGGTTTCTTTAGTATTTCACAAGGAATTAGGCAAGGGGATCCTTTATCCCCCTTTCTCTTTATCATCATGGAAGAAGCTCTAGGTAGATCCTTAAGTAAGGCCAAGAATGATAATTTAATTATGAGAATCAAAATTACTGAGGATTTGGAGGCTTTTACTCATCAACAATTTGTTGATGATAATCTTTTGATTGGGAAAGCAACTGTACTAGAAGCTAAAGCAATAAAAAATGTCCTAAATATGTATTCCAAGGCATCAGGGCAACAAATAAAAAAAGATAAATCTGAAATATACTTTTTAAACACACCAGAAGGATTACAAAGAAATATATGCAAAATCTTAGGCTTCAACACGCATAAGTTACCGTGCAAATATTTAGGTCTTCCCCTAGACAAGAGCAATAGATCTACTAATCTTTGGGATAGAGTCCTAAAGAATATTGACAAAAGAGCTAAATTGTGGAAAGGTAAGTGGTTGACTAATGCAAGTAAAATAGTAATGATCAAATGTGTTATGTCAGCCATTCCGATATTGGGAATGTGGATTGGGATCAATTCCTGACAAGATGTTCCCAACCAGCTAGAGGATCTGAAGAATGTACCTCACTAGTCCTGTCAGGACCAATTAATGCGGCAGCCCAACCAGTGGTTGTCACATCATCCAAACTGATCATGACTTTGGCAAACCATTATGAATCAAATAAAAAAGGTCTAGAATATAGAGGGACAAGTGGTATTAGATATCAGACCAGACGTCATAGAAGAGGTCTTCCACCTCCACAAAGGAATATACCAGTTCTATGACTTCTTCATAAAAAAAGGGCAACAAATGGTTCAACAACAAAGGGGAAGAGGCATATGACATAGTCAATAAGAATTACCTCGACCAACCTGTCCCCAAAAATAAGCTGGACAAGATAGACCTCAGGAGGGGGTACATGAAAGATGATATCCAAGAATCCCTAACATTACTAAGCCAGGTATATGGATTACCGCAGTCCTTCCAACTGGAGAACTGGATGATTCTCTTAATAGAGAAAATCAGAGGCCGTAAGTCTAGGTTCGATTGGGAACCATCATCAGCGACAGGTTGGATGAACAATTGGTGGGAGTAAAAAACAACACTAAATTCTACAAGAGTACCTACATGGTGTACTTATTGGCAGCATAGTCAAACTACCTGGGACTCACCAAGAGGGGAAATATAAAGGATCCCAATTCATGGCCTCACATTGTGTACCCCCAGTTACACAGAAAGGAAAACATGTCAAAAGACAACCCAGACTAGAGGATAGTCAATGACGCCTTCACCTTCACAATCATCTGATCCATTGAAGGTGATTTTTTTGAAGAGGATGTTAGAGGAAGCAGTCGCCAAGGTGAGGGCCATTGGGGCTTACTACATATAGTACAAGACATTCACTTACATCTGGGTGGCAGGGTCTACCTTGAGACCGAAGAAGTTTCCCTGATATCCATCTGATTGGATAATCACCTTAGAAATGGCCCGACATCTCGCTGACGCCTATGAACATATCAAGCACAAAAAGAAACATTGTTGGAACTTCCCTATTTCTCTTGGCCCATACACTTTACAAGATACGAAGGTCTGCAAACCCTTGACCTTTGAATGGGATGAATGCCCACTATAGCTCTATAAGACAGTTCGACAAAGGTTCAACCCAATAGGAACATATAACCACATCATCGATAGGTTCTATATCCATGAACCACATTTGGAAGACCATTGGATCAATTGTGTAGATGATCATGAGGTCAGGATCTGGGATTATTGCATGATGTCCCTCAGCCTTGCACAACACACATTGAAGACCCCAATTCCTCTGAAGGTTTGGGAGAAGGATTCAGACAGCGTATTAAATGCCATCCACACTTTGGATAAAATATATGATAGGCCCATCATGAATGCCGAAGTTGATAAAGATGAGAACGATGACATTGAGTTCTGGGCTAGGCATGTACTCAGAACAACGGTAAATTGGAGTGGAAATCCTTATAAAATGGAGCCAATCCTGATAAAAATGTTAATGGAATTGCCCAAGGTGGATAAACAACATGGAGAGAAAAATACAGTGCCGCAATACAAGAAGGCGCCATCACAGAAGCCAAATACAATGTATGGCCATGAACGCACAGTAGAGTATAGGTCGAACCCAAGACACAAGGCTCCCAAGACTAGAATGACTGAGTAGATAGATCCTCTAGTGGGGTCAGCACAAGATTCACCAGATGAAGGGCCATCCACTTCTAGACAATCTCCTCCTACCACTAAAAATGGTAAGAAAACATATAAAAGGAAGAGAAATTTTGTGTCTCCGCAATTAGAAATAGTACAAGAGGAGCCAGAAGAAGAAGGAGAAGAAGAGGTACCCCTAGTTAAATGGACAAGGTCTTAAAAGAGGAGATAGAAGGAGGCTACCAGGAAACACAAGAGGATCCCAAAGAACAAGATAATCACTTGGAGGCATTAGGATCAAATGAGTTCCAAATGTCTAACTTTTAAGGTCTGGAAGGCTTTTCAGACCAAGGGCAAGACACACCAGGTTGTGCAACAGGGTACAAAACAAGAGGTCCATCTCTCTTTCATCCACAGGCAACCCTCACTCTACCTCCCACTCAGTTCACTAATCCAACACCTGATGTACTTGTTATGGAAGTGAGCTCTAGCATAGATCAAGGGCTTGGAGATCAAGACACCCCAATCACCCAAGATATAACAGGGGATAAGGCCATAGGAGAAACCCTCACTACTACTCCACCAACTCACATTCCTACCCCACCAACTACTCTCCTGCTTCCAATTCCTACTCCACCACCACTTCTCCCAACTCCAACACTGACTCTGCCTCCAACTACTATTCTCCCATCTCCCATTCTGACTCTCCTTACACCTACTCCACCACTTATTAGAAACACTGAGAGGGGGGGGGGGGGGAATCAGTGTTTGTCTATTTNCATCTCCCATTCTGACTCTCCTTACACCTACTCCACCACTTATTAGAAACACTGAGAGGGGGGGGGGGGTGAATCAGTGTTTGTCTATTTATTATATTTCATCAACTTTAAACACAAATCAAATATATATCAATTGAATCTTAACACAAGAGCACATAACACATGATATTATTACGGGGAAACCTTGATCAGAGGAAAACCTCGGTGGGAATTAGTACCCACAAATATTGCACTAGTATAATGAACCTGTTAAAGTTCCTTTGCCCTGTTACGAGCAGTCTTTACAATGTGAGTACAATGACCTGGTTAAGGGTCTAACCCTGTTAGGAGTCTTTTACAACTAACCCTGTTAGGGGTGAGGACTCACTGTCCAAAAAGCTCACTGCTCAATAGGATGAAGGCTACAACCTTCTGATGGTTGATATACACTATATCAAAAAGGTGAACTGCTGCATATGACACAATTGTTTGATTAGTTCCGTTTATGCATTGATGCTCTTATACTCCTAAGAGATTTATCTCATTCTGACATCTTATCTTGTTCCTTTATATTTTTGTTCTACTTATTTTGACGACTCTTCTTAATACAACTTTGCATGCTATATATATGTCCATGCCTGAATAGACACGACTATAAACAAGACCTTAGTCAGCCTAAAAACAACATTCACTATGCTTCCAAACAAATTGGCTTAAGCGTGTCTACAATAATGTTTAATACATGATTAAAAAATTATTACAATAGGTGCTTAGCCTTTACAAAACAAAAGATTACACGCTAATCAAAAAACTGAAGTCGGCTTCATACTTTATTTTCTAGACTGCTAGTGTACTTGTTCTTTCTGTAACTTATCTGTATTGACATTCCATACCATGCATGTATAGGGTAAGCATAAAAACATATCATATATCTTATGTTTGAAGGCACTTAGTCTGAATCGGTCGTACGCACGTGCACTGGTGCTTTGATCATCTGTATATCTCTGTTCTGTCTTGTCTTCTATACTTAGTCAATTTCCACTTCAAAGTTTGCTGTCAAAACTTCATATGACTTTGTTGCCATAATGACAACACAAAATAAGTTATATACTCCCTAGGAGTCAACTTGCCAACAATCTCCCCCTTTTTCATTAATGGCAACAAAGGAATGTGGCCAAGTTACTCAAAATTGACTAACACCAAAAACTGTATATTATCTTCCTTTAACATATACTATATCATATTTCTTTGCATATATATACACTATTCCACATAAATACTTTACTCCCCTTTGAAATTAATGACAAAGGTGTCAAAATTGTAATTCTCTAGATACTTACTTCATGTACACATCTGGATAAGCTATCTGCAGATTCTTGATCTCTTGCTACCAGAATGCCTTCAGTGCATCAATTATTTGTAGATGGGCACATAAGGCATAAATAAGATTTTCCATCTTTGTTAGATCCATGCTGGGTCCTTGATCATAGGTAGCAATGGTTGCATCAAGCTGTTTAATGTTCTCATCCATAACTGCTAAGGAGGGCGCAAGTGCATTTCTCAATTGAGTCTGCCTGATCCTTATCTTACTGATCTCCATTTTAGCTTTTTATATCTTGTCTATATGACCTTGATAGATATTGTTGCAGATGTTTATGTCTTGGGATGATGTTTCAACTGATTGTCTTATATGATCAACCAAGATATCTGCCTCTTCTATCTTTTTGATATGTTCAAAGGTGAGTTTGCCTTTGTCCATGTAATTTGCTATAACCTTTCTGCCTTTTGATGCCAACTCTTTCAACATTGTCTGACCAATCTTTAATGACTTTAAATCTAAGGAAAAACTCTTTATCAGTTCATTCAATCTTTCCTTTTTATACTCATCTTCTACAATTCTAGTAGTAGAGTCTACTAAACTTGTAAAGTATGCTTTGAAGCTTGTTAGGATGCTATCTACATCATCAACTGACTGAATTTTAGCTACTTTCTTGTCTGTAGGAACTAGGTCATTCAGAATGTTCAATGACTCCAAAAAGAGGGGGTTTCTCATAAATTGTTTCTCTTTGGATTTTTCCACGGCTAGGACACTAATCTTGGTCAAGTCTTCTTCTCCCCATGCATCTAGACTTGCTGAGTTAGGATTTTGACAACAACAAAGTTCATGGTTGAATGGATGGGGTGAATATAGTATTCTGACTAGTATCCATACATTCAATTTTTACTGGGATCTCCATGACTGGTGTCTCATTAGTTTGATTTCCTTCCTCTTTATTCAAATATGTTGAATATTTAGAGGGAACTTCATCTTTTTGTAAAGATGTGTCATCAGCGCATACCTCCTTTGTCTCTTCAGTTCTTACAAATGATTTTTCAACTTTGTCCATGTCATTGTTAGAAGTGATCATGGATACCTTGACATCATCAATTACAATAGTTTCTTCTAAATCTTTGTTTGTATCAGAAGGTGATGTGATCTTGGGCACTGAAACCTGTGGACCTGTCATATGCGCACCTTGAATTACTGGTTCTGTAACCTATTTGGGAGGAACTGGAGTTGCCTTAGTTGTATGCGTTGTTGATGGATACATATGTCTATCCAAAAATACCCACTCAAAAGCTTTCTGAGTCTCTTCACTAACCAAATCATACTCTTTATTCATGATATGAAGTGTTCTAGTTTTGGTTATGAGATGAGGTTTTACTAAGTCCAACAATATAGCTTTCTCATCATGCGAGAAAACAGGGAGAAGACTATCTAATGTTTCTTCTCTTATCCTCATATCCTCTTCAATTTCTTTCCTTTTTAGTATGTCCAGTATGTTCCATACTTTGTCTGGTATGACTGTCTTGAGTTCCAATACTGACTTCTTGAACTTAATCATATGAGATATAATCATTGAATGAATTTCTGATTTGTCTATCTCTTGATACTTATCATAGACATTCTTGATAGATTCTAGTCTGCCTTCATTAACAATTCTATTCTTTAGGATTGTTAGGCTGGGCCTAAATCCTACCTCAGGAGGGACTTGTGTGTTCTTTACCTTGCTCCTTATGGTCCTTAAGGATGGATGACTTGTGGGAACTTGCTTCTTCCTTCTAGTCAACTTGCTAGGTACAAAAGGTGGAGAAGATTCTAGATCAATGGTAGTTGATGGCGCAAATGTTCCTTCATCATATTTCTTTTTCTTCTTCTTAGGCATATCATCAGACTTTTCCATTTTTACTTCTGCAGGAGTTTTCTCAAGTTCTTTTGCAATTTTAGCTTCCCTAGCTTTGTCTAGGTCTTCTTGTGTAACTCCATTAACTTTTAAGATATTTAAAGTAATCCTTGATGCCTTCCTCTTGTTGTCTGCACTGTACAAGACATAATCAACTTGATTTGTCTTTTCTCTATAAGTACCCCATCTAGGTTCATTGGAATCCTTGGGCGTAGATAGGAGAACTTGTGCATAACCTTCTAAGACATGTTCTTCAACTTCATATCCGAGGGGGTGAATACATTTTGTTCTAGGCTCAACTGCCTCCTTGCAAGTACAGTCAGTTTCCATCATGAAACATATGGTGTCTTTGTATTTCTCAACTATCTTCTCAGGCATCCTGAACCTCTTATGCATTTTAATCCTGAAAGTTTTGATATCCATGTCCATAGAATCCTTCACGTTGCTCTCTGAAGTAGCCTTTAGTGAAATTTGTGACATGGTAGGTTTACTTTTGTCTAGGTAAAGATTTGCAACTTTACCAACAATGTGGAAATACAAATAGATGATCAACAAGCCAAACCTAAATATCTTTCTCTTGTCATGATTAATAGCTCGAATGTTGTCAATCAATTGAGCACGCAATATCTCACACAGATTATACTGAGTATTGTCCTACACCATTTTTACTGTTGCCAAGATAGTAGCTGCATATACACTATTTAATCTGCTTGTGTGCTGAAATTTGTAACCTAGTATCATGGTGACCAATTTTATGTCATCTTCCTTAATGGGATCAACTGTCATACCGCGCTTGTCACTTTTGGATAAACAAGCTTGTTCAACTTGCTTTTTCACATCTTTACCAGTTGGAAGAGCTGGTCCTATCTTAGGAAGTCTAGTCATGTCATGAATTAGGTCTGTAGTAATATGGACAAGAAGTTCACCAATCCAATAGAGGTCATCATGTATTCTGCTCAATAGGATTTTCACCAATTATGGCTCATAAAACTTGTGCGCATTAGAGTACTCAAAGATAGGGTTATCAGTGAGATGGGCGTATTCATCCTTGAATGAATAGTCTGGTTTCATCATTGAGGCCATGAGAGTAGCAATACTGTTATCTCCAACCGTTTCCTTTTTACAGTATATGTACGCGTGAATGTCTTCTACATGCACGACTCCTAGCAGAGTTTTAGAAATTGCTCCTTCTACATCATCTATTATAGACTTGAAGGGATGCTTTTTAAACACAAATCTTTTCCTTTCAGCAATGTCGAATACAACTGGAGTGGCCATACTTACTTGTTACTTGGATAAATAGGGTTTCACGACAATTCAAAATGACGTGACTACTAGGGTTTCGTTTCAACTTGCAATTTGTTCAGCAACTGATCAAATCAATACCTTTGAATGTTTTATGCTTAGTGTTCCTGTGCTCTGCAAATTTTATGATCTCAAATGTAAACAATGAGAATAATCAATCAATCCACCAATTTATATAAAGTTTTTCTGCATTTAATGTCGTGTGTGCTTTCACTAAGACTTTCAAACTTTATTCAGAATGTAGTATAGACAATGCGTGAATGCATACTACATTTTTTTGTTATCATTGACATGAATTCAAAGGCGCATACTTGGAGGTGAGTATACCAGCCACGCAGGGGTTCAGAGCTAGAATAGCTCCCCCTAAGACCATGAGGGTCAACTATCCAGAAGTAGAAGGTGCGTCCACTAAGGATGCATCTACTACCTTGTTCTCTTCATTGTCTTTCTTTACTTCAACCCAAATTTTATCTGAATTAGCTTTAGCTTGCACAAACTTAACTTCTCTTGATTCTTCAAACAGAGACTTTTTAGGATTTTCTTGTCTTTGTGTTCTTGACCTGCAAAATCTTGAGACGTGTCCAGCTTTTCCACATGAATGAAAGATGATAGGAGGTCTGATGTTATTATTCATCATACTGCATTGCTTAGCTGTGTGTCCATTGTAATTACATATCTGACATGTAATATTCTGCAAGTTTCTTTAAAGTTGATTTCTCTGATTGTATTGAGTCTGATTCCTTTGGTTCAATTGTGACTGATTTCTTTGATTTGTCCTGCAATTAATATCCCTGTGACCAAACTTATTACAGGAGTAACAATAACCATTAAAAGGTCTTACTTATTTACAATCTCTTGCCAAGTGTCCATGCTTGTTACAAGCATAACAATTTATGTTAACTTGCTTGAGTTCATCTTTAGGTGGTTTAGTTTTAGTCTCTGCAATATTCTCCTCTTTCTTTGCTTCTATGGATGCTTCTTGTGCTTTCTTTGTTTCTTGTGTTGAATTGATTTCAATTTGGGCTAGACTATATCCCATACCCGTGGTATCACCTTTTAACTTTTGTGCATACAGTTGTGATTGAATCAAATCAGAACTTGTGTGTAGTTTATCAATCTTATCTTTTGCTCCTGATAATTCAAATTCTATTCTTTTTTTTATGTCTTCCAACTCTAATATTTTCATATTAGCTTGCATGAGTTCTTCATCTAACTGTTTACTTTCTTTGGTCTTCTCTTCATTGGTTGTTAAGCTATCTGTAAGTTGTTCATTCATATCTTCAATTTTGTCTTTTAAGGACATGTTCTCTTCATTTAGCTTCTTGACCATTTTTCCCAAATCATTGGTAGAGCAATCTTTCAGATCTTTCCTTAATTTCTTGATAAGCATTTGAGAGCCATCAACATTTAGTTTTAGTTCTTCATTTTATTTTTCAGATCTGTCTAGATCTTCAAGGGCTGCTTCAAGATTCTTTTTCAAATGTTTTACTTCTACTGAATCCATGATCTCCTCAAGTGGTTAAACTTTCTTTTAGAGGACCAGAGCTCTGATACCAATTATTAGAAACACTGAGAGGGGGGGGGGGGGGGAATCAATGTTTNTGAGAGGGGGGGGGGGGGTGAATCAATGTTTGTCTATTTATTATATTTTAGCAACTTTAAACACAAATAAAATATATATCAATTGAAGCTTAACACAAGAGTACATAACACATGATATGATTGTAGGGAAACCTTGATCAGAGGAAAACCCTGGTGGGAATTAGTACCCACAAATATTGCACTAGTATAATGAACATGTTAAAGTTCCTTTGCCCTGTTAGGAGCAGTCTTTACAATGTGAGTACAATGACCTAGTTAAGGGTCTGACCCTGTTAGGAGTCTTTTACAACTAACCCTGTTAGGGGTGAGGACTGACTATCTGAAAAGCTCACTGCTCAATAGGATGAAGGCTACAACCTTCTAATAGTTGATATACACTATATCAAAAAGATGAATTGCTGCATATGACACAATTGTCTGATTAGTTCTGTTTATGCACTGATGCTCTTATACTCCTAAGAGGTTTATCTCATTCTAACATCTTATCTTGTTCCTTTATATTTTTGTTCTGCTTATTTCGAAAACTCTTCTTAATACAACTTTGCATGTTATATATATGTCCATGCCTGAATAGACGCGACTATAAACAAGACCTTAGTTGGCCTAAAAACAACATTCATGACACTTCCAAACAAATTGGCTTAAGTGTGTCTACAATAATGTTTAATACATGATTACAAACTTATTACAATAGGTGCTTAGCCTTTACAAAACAAAAGATTACACACTAATCCAAAAACTAAAGTTGGCTTCATACTCTATTTTCTAGACTGCTAGTGTACTTGTTCTTTCTGTAACTTATCTGTACTGAGATTCCATACCATGTGTGTATAGGGTAAGCATAAAAACATATCATAGAGATTATGTCTGAAGGCACTTAGTCTGAATCAGTTGTACGCACGTGCGTTGGTGCTCTGATCATCTATATATCTTTGTTCTGTCTTGTCTTCTATACTTAGTCAATTTCCACTTCAAAGTTTGTTGTCAAAACTTCATATGACTTTGTTTCTATAATGAAAACACAAAATAAGTCATATACTCCCTGGGAGTCAACTTCCCAACACCACCATCAATCTCTTTTTGTTACTTCATCCCAACCCCTGGAGGATCAGTAAGTGCAGAAGTCGTGTCACCCTTTGAAACAACATTGAAAGTCGTGACCGGTCTTAATACCAAAGTATCTATTAGCCTCTCAAGAGATGAAGATCGAGACAAGGAAAAATAGGATGAGGTAACAACAGAAGAAGAAAAGGAAGAAGAGGGAAGGGAAGAAGGATAAGTAGGGGAAGAAATGAATGAGGAGGAACAGAACAAGGAACAGGAAGAAGGGCCAGATAAGGAAGTAGACTCGGGGCCCCAAAACTTAGATTCAGACCTTCAGGTTGCCCCATATGAGTCGGTCACCACATCTAGTAAACCTACATAGTTCACTAAATAAATTTAGTAAAGGAAAATAACTTACACAGATGAAGATGAGGGGGAGGATACAACCATGGCTTCTTTAGGGCAAGCTTTTAATCAAGCATGGGTCATATTACTAGCATGAACAATGTCCTATGTCACCCAAGACACTAGGGGTCATTGGAAGGCATAGGTTGCATTCCCTTCTGCTAGCACCTCTCAAACGCAAGAAACTCTAGAAGACTACACATTTGAGGAGGTATATTTGGGAGAACCCACCAGGGAAGGGAGCAAGACACTGGTAGCCTTAAGGATTAAACATGCCTTAGGGTTCATGAGAAAAGATGAGGATACCATAAAATCCCTAATGGAACAAAATGAAGCTTTGAAGAAGTTCATTCACAAGATGGTTGGTCCTATTGACCCAAGCTGTCCAGAGGCCTCATTACAAGCAATATTAGAGAAGAGGAACACCCTATACTTGCCAACGGGTTTGACACCATCCTTCATCCAAGCAAGTGCATATTGGAAAGGATATTTTGATTAGTATGGGGTAGAGGCTATCAAACGAGTATTCAAACCTTACAAGATCATTTTGGTTGAAGACACAAATTTAATAAACTTGATGGAGAATGAAGGTGGCCTGGACCCTGAAACAAGCAAATGGTGAGCCACCCTCCAAGACTTACAAATCATTAAGAAACAATGCTTTAGGTTTTGGTAAAGATATATGAAGGTGAAGAGCTGGACAATTTTGAGACTTGGATCAAGTGCATAATCAAGATAATTAGTATCTATGAAAAATGTCAAGCCTCCATATTGGAAAAGTAGAAAGAGGTCTTGGAATGGGTAGAAGAAATATATGTTTTCTTCACAGGGATTGGCCTCAACTTGTATGGAGATGAAGATAAGCATATCTTATGACCATCAAAAGAAGTGGTCCAACAATTCAGAGATATTATGGCAGGTATCAGTACCAAGGAGGCCTTACAATAGTTGTTCTACTCAAAGGAAGAAATGTTAAGGATGACAGGACACATAGAGGAGATCCAGTTCTTTGCTTCTAAATTAACTACACTTAAAGAGAAGCAAGAACGAAAGGTCAACAAGGTGAAAATAAAGAAGATAAACTATGAAGAAGTTTAGGAGATCATATAGAGGCTCCAGGTTGCACACCTAGAAGTATTCCCAAACTGACTCCTTGGACCCTTGAGCATTTTGGAAGAAAAATAGTTTCAACACTTCACAAAATTCTCCTAAGGCAAGTTTTGGCCTTTCGGCCTTTTGACCTCCTCAAAATAATATAATTTTGGCATTTCGGCCCCCCAGTCCTTTCAGCCTTTGAAGAATTTTGTCCTTTTCGACTTGCGAGACATTTCGGCTTTTCAGACCTTTCAGCCTTTCGGCCTCCGAAAAGGCTAAAAATTTCAGATTTCCAGAGTCATTTTGACACTTGGCCATTTTTGGATACTAAAAACTTTGGAGTAGAGGTCGGGGGCCAAAAATCTGAGTGCTTCCAGTGAGATCATCTTTTTGCATGCCAGTTGAACTCCAGATTAGATTGAAGGTTAACTTGAGTTCATTTTGGAAGGACTAAGGGTCCCCTATCAGTTCCCACCACAAGAAGAACCTCTAGATGAAGATTCCAAGGAAGAACTCCAAGAACCAAGAATAAGACTCCAGTTCACGGAAGAAACCCTATCTTCTTTCTCTTTCTTTCTTGGCAAGTTTGATCCCTCTTGCATGGACAAACTGATTGTAAATGGATTTAAAATCCATGCAAGCTATTCAATATCAGTTAGCAATAGTTTCCTTTCAGATAAGCTTTAGTTTTAGTTTATTTTCATAAATTTAGACTCTCTGATGCCCTAATTTTGGCATTCAGAGTTGGTAGATCAAAACTCTATATATTGTAATCAAATCAATGTAATAGAGGGGGATTCTTAATACAATAAAGATCTACATTTGGTGCTTCAATCATGTTGTGTAAATTGCTTCCATCTATGAGAATAGGTGAATTATGTGTATGCATTATTCATTGATTTCAAAGAGCCTCTTGTTTTGTTGTGTTTCAAATTCGCGTTGACCTTAGTTGGAGTTTGTTGTTGTCTATCTACTTTTCTATGAAAAATGCATGGAAGGGACCATCTATTGGGCTTAACAATAAATCTGTCTTGTGGGTGCACACATCTTGGTGGCTTCACAATTTGATAGATTTTGAATATCTTGCATGAGTGAATTCACCTTCTCTCTAAACGCTTGCATCCATTGGGTATAGAATTGTGACTTTGTCTGATTTATAACTCTTGGGTTTGTTCCAACTATCCTCACCATTAAATTTGCAAGGAAGGGTTTACAATTGTTTATGTCCGTAGGATTTTGTTTCAGTAATTTACTTCATCTCTTGTTACCTTTCTCCTTTGAATTCTGTCTCAATCTAAAAGTAATCACCTCGAAAATACAAAATTGCATTTTTATTTCAAACACTAATCTTGTTAAAACATAAAATACCAAAAACAATACTAAAGATTGTTTTGCAGTTTGATGTCTCGAACATACCAGCAAAGGCCTCCTCATGAACATTCACATTTATCATCAACTGAGTAACCAAGCAGGTTGTGAACCGACCCCAGAGAACCTTGGGAATAACTCTGTTATTCTTTCAAGAGAGGAAATCGAATCTCGAGATCCTAGCAAGTTGGCTTGTGTAAAAATGACGGTCAACACGACCCTTCATCCTAACTCATATGAGTCAGGATCCTGCTTCTTTTTACTCATACCAAATGGTGAGAATACTTGTATCACCCAATGAGAGTGCTCGTACGAGCATGTGCAATTGTTGCAATTTTGATTTTGTCATCCTCTGCAATATGCATCCCCATATGAGAAACTTAGTTGCTTTTATTACATGTGGGGAATGCTCGTACGATTCTACATCTACTCATACTAAGTTTGAAAATTTTGTCCAAAGTCATTTATTGATTTGATTATTATTGCTTTTCTAGTCTCTGGTTAGATTCTATCCTATTTCCTAAAATTTTGCTTCAAAACAACAAGCTTCTTCTAGTTTTGTCCTCGGTTGTAATTTGTTTTTAGTCCTACTTGTGTTATCATGAATCTCAGATTCATTGTGCTAGTCCATTAATTAGTCCATCACTATCAATTTGATCATCTTTTGTTTTCATTGTCCTTATTCTGAGTTATGAGTGCGGGTTTGTTAACCTTGACTTAAGATCAGAGTCTCTGCTTCTCCTTCTCAATTGAACATTATCCTTTTGTCACTATCATCAGTCTTGGACGTAATCAACACGCCAATTTTTACTTCATCACGTCAAGATAATCTTACATTGGCTAAAAATAAATGGGCTAAACCTTATGGTCTTAACAATGAGAAAGAAGAGATTCTTATTGCAGCTATATAAAAAAATTCAATATTTGAAATCTAAAACCCAAGAAACGAAGAAAAAGAGGGATACAACTTCCAAATGGTATTCCTTATGATCAATCTATCATTTTCTATTTGATCATGATTCACAAATTTCTCCACTTCCTTCCAACACTGAGAAATCTTGGTATGGAAATCCTATATTTGATAAAGAGAGTGAGGAGGAAGCTATGACAGAGTCAGCTAAAAGTCTTCTCTATCTACAAGAGGAAGAGATTGCAAGTCAAGAAGAGTATAATTATCCTTTAGAGAGAATATTTACTCCTTTGGGATGATCTTATGAATCAACATTGGAAGAACTTCTTGAGCATAATCTCATCACATTGCCTCGAGTCAGATCATGTGGATTGACATTTTTGAAAACCTATTGTGCATATCATCAACACAATGAGCATAAAACTTCAGATTGCATGGACTTGAAATATAAAATCCATGGTCTTCTTGATGATGACATAATCGAAGCGAAAAATCCTAATGATTCATCTAATCTCAAGCATGATTAATATTAGGAGTCCATGTCTAGAAATGGTTCACATATCACATCTACTTCTTCCACCATTCCTCCATATCCTAAAGCTTCACAACCAACCACACCATTTCTATCAAAGGTTGAGCCTAATGATGACTATGTCTACCCTCAAAGGCTATCTCTGAAAGAAACCTAAGCTAATTTGCATTCTACTGCAAATATATCCCATGCTTCAATGATTCTAGATCCTGAGATATCAGGTGCTTCAATGAATCTTAGGCCTATTCCAAATGATTTTCCATCAGCCCGTCAAGAATCACTCACGCAGATCAAAACTCCTACCTCATCCTTAGAAGTGACTCTGTGTCAAGAGGACAATCCAAACTGTGAAGAAAAAAATATCAGTAATGATCAAGATCAAGATACCATCCATCCTTATCCAATGGTTGACCAAAGTTACATATCTCAAGAGTCCCATGATGATTTCGTCATCCCCTTCCATTTCTTCCTAGAAGACACTCTTACACCTCCTATATCGTATCCATCTCTAGTGCAAGATCAAGATATCATTTCCACCATCTCTAATTAGCCTATTGAAAATCAAGAGCAAAGTACCCTTTATACACCATCTAAATATCCTTGTCAAGATAAAAGTATCTCATCATCTCCTTGTCATACTTCTCCATATTCAGCTCAAGAAACCATTATTCCTCTAAATCTTTTGCATAAAAATAAATCCCCTCAAGCTTCAGTTTCTCCTATCAAAGCTACTCATGCACCTATTGATATAAAGATGAACTCTAAAGAGAAGAGCCTTGGTCACGCATCTCACTCTCCAGATGTTGGTATCCCTTCCACACCTTATCTCCCTCCATTTGCATGTAGGCATCAACCTTCTCCATCCCCCAAATCCATCCTTGGTCCCTATATCCCAAAGCTAAAACCGTCAAACCTTCCATATATATTGGATCCTTATATCCCTCCATCCACCATGCCTATAACTAATAGTTTGACATTTTCTTACCCTATCCCCTATCAAGATCAACAAAGACATGCATCCTTGACCCCTCTCTATCAACCAATCCATATGAACCAGTCATATCAGCCCTATTCATCCATAGTTCCCAAGTCTTTTGGAAGCAATTTGGATGTACAATGAAAAAATCACAAATACAAGAATCCACTTACATATGAAGATCATCATGTCCAGTCTAATTGACATGTGATTATAGAGAAAAATGAAATATTCAAGAGACCACAAGGGTCCACCAAGAAAAGAATAAAATCAAAGAAAATACGGGTTCCTAAATCCATCATGGAAGAATTGTGTTCTAAATCATCCAAAAGCAAAGGAAAATCAAAAGTTATGTGGATTCCCAAGTCTCTCTTAAAAGACTTGAACAAAAAGGAAAAATTAGAGTTGGAATCCAAGCTTCCAAAGTCTTCCACTTCATCTCCATCTAAATATCTCCCATATTCTAACTATATTTTGGCTCCTCATGTCCCAAAATCCATTACCTTGAATACTTCACCCCTTCCCCATCCATCTTTGGTCCTTGTGTACCAAGATCCATGTCCACTCATACATCAAAGCCTCAAGTTATTCCATCCATCTACTACCCTTCAAGGTGTGTGCCAATGTTGATCTTATCACCATTTCCATCTACCTGTACACAAAGCTTTCAATACCCTATCCAATATCTCACACCTACCTACTACCCATCCATCACATATCCTTTCATTCCTCTTATCCAATCCATTGCATAAATCCTTGGCTACCATCTTCCTTATCCTCCATATCATTCTTCTCTACCATCACCCTATCAGCATCTTTGAGCATACTTTCAACGACCTTGGTGCATCATAGTATATCCTTCAAAGGAGCACTATCAAAAGAGCAAGAGACTTAAAGTTCCTCCATAAAAATAAAAAAGAGAAAAAGAGAAAAAGTGCCTTGGTGAAAACTTAGTAAAAAAGCACCTTGGTAGCAAAAGTAAAGAAAAATAAATCCTTCCTATGGTGAAAACCACTTCTTGTGGTGCCTTGGGAAAGTACCATGATGAAAACCTAGCAAATAAGCATCATGTGTAATTTCTTCCTCTTGCTCTCTCTCTTAGAGGCAAGTTAAATCTACGTCTCCCTATCCATTATATCCTCCATCATGCAACTATCTTAGTTGCATTCATATCTTGACAAGGTCAAACATATCCATGAGCATCATGTATCCTGACATTCATTATCCTTTCCATCAGCCTATTCACTTTCTCTCATCCATGGTACCCTATTGTGGTCTTGATTATCCCAAGTCAATACTCACTATCCACAAGCATCTTTTCCTTAATCCCAAACCATTCACTCATAGCCTCCATCACCTTTTATCCTAATCATGCTATCCTATCACTATCATATTGACCCCTTGGTCTTGATGAAGAATGAAAATACAAAACAAGTTCTTAAAAGTCTCTTAACATGTCCACTCTTTTAGATTGCATGCTTTTATGACATCAGGTCATTATCCTATATTCTATTTGGCACTGTGTCATTAGTCTCCATTGCTTATCCAAAACATGCTTCACATGCTATATTACCTTTTACTATCTTGGTTAATCTTGAGGAGACTCTCTTCATCCATCATGTTTATTCGCCTCATCCATAAGCTTTCTAATCCATCTGTAATGCCCTACACCATGATAGACATTGGGGGAAAACCAATGTGATCTTGCTTGAGAATGAGTAATCCCTAAAAAATAAAAAAATTGGAAAAAGTCCTAAAATATGATTATCTTGGTGAAAACCTAGCAACAGGCGCCTTGAGAATAACAAAAAAAATGAAAAAAGACAAAAAAGACAAAAAAAAATGAAAAAGAGAATCTCTGCCAAGTAGGTGAAAACCTGGTAAATAGGCACATCTTGTATTCGAGAACTCTATCTATCAATGCTTAGTCTTGGAAATCTTTTTTACTTCAGTTTGTGGATAGCTTTCAGTCACTTTTGTGACACTTTAGTTCTTCTGAGAACTCTCCAGGCTTGAAATTGATCCAGAGTCATAGTCTGGGAAAAATCAAATTGGCTTTGTCCCAACAATATGAGTCAAGTAAGTCATCTTTCGTTGGAGTTCATTGCTAGGGGGAAAGGGCCCCACATTGATCATCAATGAACCAAACCAATGTCAGTATTTTATCCATTTCTTAAGGTCAGTTCGCTACTAACACACCAGTGTTTCTCAACACCCTAATCAACGATGTTTCTTAACACTACCTATTTGGACATATCTGTGTTTCTTAACACACACCAAATAACGTGAAATGACATAAACTCTTGATGGATAACAATAAAGAATGATGCACTCACAAGCACAATGGTGTTTCTAAACACCCTACATAGACAAACACACAACATAAAAACTTGTTAAAGTTATGTTTCACTTTTCTTTGTGTGTTGTCTTTTATCAATGATTTCAATAATATTTTGTTTGATTACTTCTTGTGGGTGTGATCCTGATGATCCAATAACGTCAAATAAACTAGGTGTATGTGATAAGATCTCTTGCATTAATGTAGAAATGTTTTACACCCTCGATTGTATTTACTTGTATGCCAAGGTGAGGACAAAATTATCTCCTTGACTGTTATTTATTTGTCTGTTACACAATATTGCACTCATGGTTATCTTGGATTTGAATTCCTCTATACTAGTGTACCCTTGCAATATCAATTAAACAATCTTTAGGCCATCTTGGATTTTGTGCTTCAATTCTTACATCAATTTCCCACATTTTATCTGATGAAAAGTCATACTCATATCCTTATGGTAGCAGTGGCACCAGTAAGGGTTGTATTGACTCCAATGTCCCAAATGCTCAATGATGAAAATTTTCAAGCTCAAACCCGGTGACTAAGTCCTAGGTTGTATTCATGTTAGTTTTGCATTGTAGTTGCATGGTGTTAAAATAGAATAATCTCTCTCTCTCTCTCTCTCTCTCTCTCTCTCTCTCTCTCTCTCTCTCTCTCTCTCTCTCTGTCTCTCTCTCCAATGTGAGGATCTAAAGCTTGGTTCGATCAATCTTACTTTTGCCAAGTGGTCAAGCTACGTGTCGATAAAGACATGATCAAGTACCTATGTTGACAACAAAAATTTCATACAAGAAATGTTAGAAGTTTTTGATTGTCTTGATTCCATTTTTGTGATCAAAATCAAAATCTAAGATCATTTTAGTTGTCAAATTTGACACGTGACTTTTTTAGTCAACCATAGTTGACCGCTTGTGCAATCATTCTTCTAGACAACAAACCAATGGAAATATCTCATGCTTTCTCCCAAGGAATCTGTGTGTCAGAATTTTTGTCAAACTTGGTCAACCATACCAAATTTTGGTCAAATTTGGTCAATAAGACCTTGAACCAAGTGCAGAATGGGTCCTAACCACTTGCAACCTCTTCCAAATCAGATCAATTTCTTCTAGCATAAGTTTAGTCAATCGATTTGCTTCCAATCACTAGGGCACCTAGCCTGTTATAATAATTGAGAGGGGGGGGGGATGAATTAGTGGCCTCAAAAATTAATCCAATAATCCAACCAAAACTTATAGCACAAATATAATATCCTCTAGTTATCTTTCAGTGCTTCAAGATGTATGCCTTATGTAATTCTAACCAATATATACTGCTCGGTGAATATATTATTTATCTTTTTCTAAGCTTTACCAAGTAGCAACAATTAAACTTAGTGTTTACCGACCAATCCAGTTTTAGTAATGTGTAAAGAAAAACATCAAATCAATGAACCATATACACATTTGACACATATATTTTTAACATGGAAACATTGTTAAGGGAAAAACCACTTGGGACTGGTAACCCAATTTTTTCACTCTTCTGAAGTGAGCTTGGTGAAGAGCCAACCCTGTTAAAGGTTACAAACACACTATTAAGTGCAACTTTATTAGAGGATTCAAAACTAACAGTTTATAATTTAACCTAGCATTCACTATGATGTCAAAATGAAAACCTTTTGATACTCTTGAGTATCTCTATACAATAAGGATGGTTAAATCCCACTAGATTTAGAGATTTTTTGAATCAATGGTTAAACTGAAACAGTAAATGGTCTGTTCAATAATAAAAATTTAACTTGCAGATTTTCAAATCTATTATTAGTCCATAATACCTCTTTGATAAATGTTCTCTTCAATTCCTTTTCTCCCCTTCTTTCTTCTTTTCTGCTTGGCGAATGCTCTTGCTTCTATTGCTTGGTGTCTGCAGAATTCTTGGCTCTGTTCTTTAGCCTGTATGATTAGATATGCATGAAGACTTCTATCTTCACCATAATTATATTCAACATTCCTCTCTTCATAATGAATTACTTGTCTCTCTTTATATACATGACTAGTCGCTCAATCTCCTTGTCTTTCTTGTTCTTGACGTAGATTTCTTCTTGATCCACAAATCCCGCCATGCATTGCTTTAATCTTTAAAGCTTTGCTTTAGTTTTATTTTGTATATTTCTCCTTGAAAACTATATATAAAACTAGCTTTAAATATTCTTCATATATTTAGTTTACCTGATCGATGAAAATAAAGAAAACAATTAGTTAACTCTAAATATAGCTCCTACCAGCTAAGTGTTTTGTCATTTTCTAATTCTAGTTTTGATCGGTGATTAATCTTTAGTTAGCTCGGTCAATAACTTTAGATGTGCTTGGGCATCAAATTCAATTATGCTCGGTGTTGCGGTGCTTAGTATACACTGTGAACTGCTCGGTGTTCTCTGTCCATCGGTATGCACTGTCTGTCAGTGTTTACTGTCACTCGGTGTACACTGGTTTTCTATGTTTTACCGATAACATAAACTTTATCTCTTTGGTTTCTTGAAGTCTATGAAAATATGTATATATGACCAATCAAATTATATCAAGTTGACATCAATGAAAATACTATACATTAACTGATTTAATATCTTGCATTTACTTTCTGTAGCTCAGTGATCATCAACTTATCATCTTCAAACATTAAATTAGTTATAGTTCATCAATATCTCCCTTTGGATTTGATGGCAACATACTATGAAATATGTAATGTAAAACATGCCATAACATACCAAACTTATTATTCTATAACCAATTCAAATATCTGACTCTCAGTAAGCTCTTCTAGCTTAGATTTGATTCTTGCTGAGTGCTTTTCTTCATTCCCTTCAATGGATAGATGTAGCAACTTCTGATTCTGTCTCTCCCTTTCTTGTAGGATCTCTTCTCCCTTTTCTGGATAAATTTGCAGTGTTAACTTTGTCCAATTCTCTCCCTTGGACGGTGTTAGGAATAACAGTCCACAAGCCAACTGAGAGGGGGTGTGAATCAGTTGTAGTATAGATTATTAAACTTTAAACTTTATTAGCCATATCAGCAAATGCAAATAATAACACAGTAATATAAAACACCATAACACAAGATTTGTTCACGAGGAAACCCTGTTAAAGGTAAAACCCCAGTGGGAATTAACACCCACAAATGATGTACTGAGAGTATAGTATCCTTGTTAAAATATATTAGCCCTATTAGGAGCTTGTTACAACATTACAGTACACATTCCTTGTTAGGAGACACACCCTGTTAGGAGTCAAGGGAAAATAGTAGGCTCACTCCCCAAAGAAGGTTAAATCCACCCTCAAGGATTTACAATCCGCTTCAAGTGTATACAGTAAATACACGATCTAGTGAATTGTTTGATAGCAACTATCTTTGCTTGATCAATTCCAATGAAGTATCAATGCTACTCTCTATCCAGCAGTCAAGCTTCACAACTTCACAAATCTCTGATCTTCTCTTTCTCTGCCACACTTTTCACAAATGAAAAGATAACTCACATATACCCTTTTACAATAACCCATTAGGTCGGCCAGTTAAGCATTCCTAATACATAACTAACTAGGTTAGCCAATTAAGGCTTACCATCATACAAATAATTACATAGGCCCTTGATAAGATACACATGGTACCTATAACAAGTATACAAAATTTATAATTCATCACAAATACTTTTAGATCCGCAATACACTCTCATAATTAATTTCCGCACGTTACAAGTCTGAAGTCAGCCAGGAAATAGGTCTTCTCCATAACACACGCCACAGCTGACATCATCAATACCCAAACAACAATCGAACTCAACCCATCTCACTATCATATGTCAACTCTCCATCAATAAGCTCGCAAGTTCTGAAACATCTTCATCAGTAAGATATACCCGAAACATAGAGACCTTCTCTGTCCAAAAATACAGTTGCAGTCCAGAAAAATAGTCTTCACCAAATGAACTGTAACATCCACATAATGTAACACAAATTCAAGTGACCTTATGATTAAGGTCAAAATATAGCCTTCTGCATAAATCCAACTTCGATCCTTTTGAATCATCTGTACAGTGTCCCTACACTCATTCCAGTTAAGTAGTTAGTCTGTCTTCTCCATAGAAATATATGTTGACATTAGTGACAAAAAATGAATATCAACAACATGATCAGTAACCAAAACTGATATCATCCAACAATCTCCCCCTTTGGCATTGATGGAAACATATGGGAAAATCCATATGCATCAACCCAAAAGTACTCTCTCTCAATACAATCTTCTCAATATCCTCAACATAAATTTCCCAAAACAGTAGGGATTTTATCATAGATTCCTTCCCCCTTTGGCAGCAATGGCAAAGGGTGCCATAACTCATCTGTAGTCTTTAGTAGCTTTTTCAAATCTTCATGTCTGATCAGGTGAAAGATCACCCAAATGTGCTCCATAGTGTTCTCCTGTGATCACTCCCCCTAAGGAGTAGATCCATACATCAAGTCCAAAGAATAATATAGCTCTGAGATCTATTGGATTGATGCGTATCTACATCATTTTACTTTCCACTAGGAGGGGCCATCACACCAAGCATGCCTCTGAGGTATTCTAAAGCATCTTTTGGCAAAGGTTTAGTAAATATATCTGCTATATGTTCCTTTGTGCTTATGTACTCTAGTTTAATCTCCTTAGCAGCTACCTTTTCCCTCAAGAAATGATACTTGATATAAATATGTTTAGTCTTTGAGTGCTTTACAGGATTCTTCAACATGTTTACTGTACTTGTGTTATCACAATGAATAACCACTGCCTCCTTGAAAATTATACCAATATCTTCCAGCATTTGTTTCATCCAAACAACTTGTGTGCAATTATTTGTAGCAGCTACATATTCTGATTCAATAGTAGATTGAGCAATACAATTATGCTTCTTGCTTAACCAAGAAACCAATCTCTTCCCAAGGAAAAATGCACCACCACTTGTGCTCTTTCTGTCATCCACATTACCTACCCAATCAACATCAGTAAAAGCCTACAAATTAAAATCATCAGATTTTTCATACCATAATCCATACTCTATTATTCCTTTCAGATATCTAAAAATTCTTTTCACAGCAACAAAGTGTGTTTCTTTAGGATCTGCCTGATATCTAGCCACAATTCCAACTGCATTGGTAACATCTGGTCTAGTGTGTGACAAATATTGTAGACCTCCAATCATTGACCTGTACTTAGTTTGACCAACACTTTGAGTCTCATCACTTTTAGTTAGTTTTTTCCCTGTTATCATTGGTGTACCAACAGGTTTACAATAATCCATTCCAAATTTCTTCAACATTTCCTTAAAGTACTTGGTCTGAGATATAAAGATGTCATTTTTACTCTGATTAATTTGTAAACCAAGAAAAAATTTCATCTCACCAATCATTGACATCTCAAACTCATTCTCCATTTCCTTATCAAACTTCTTACTCATTCTATCATTTCCTCCAAAAATGATATCATCAACAAAAACTTCTATAATTAAGATTCCATCTTCATCAGTTCTTAAATACAAATTATTGTCTGCATTACCTTTTTTGAAACCAAGATAAAGTAGATGTTTTCCCAGTCTTGCATACCATGCCCTCAGTGCTTGTTTCAGTCCATATAGTGCCTTCTTCAGTCTGCAAACCATGTTTTCATCATCTGTTAAAGGAAAACCATCAAGTTGCTCAATGTACACTTATTCTTCTAGGTCACCATTCAAGAATGCAGATTTCACATCCATCTTATACACTTTGAAGTCTTTATGTGCAGCATAAGCAAGGAATAGTCTCACAACTTCCAGTCTAGCAACATGTGCGAATGTTTCTTCATAGTCTATGCCTTCTTGTTGTGAGTAGCCTTTACATACCAGTCTATCCTTGTTTCTTACCACTGTGCCTTCCTCATCCATTTTGTTTCTGAAAACCCACTTAGTTCCAATCACATTCTTGTTATTAGGTCTTGGAACCAACTCCCAAGTATTGTTCTTCTTTATATGCTCTAGTTCTTCTTCCATGGCTTTAGTCCAAGATTCATCTTTACATGTTTTATCAGTGGTCTTGGGTTCAGCTTGAGAAATCAAACAGATCTCATCTCTAACTTTAGATCTAGTCATCATGCCTTTGTTTGCATCACCAATACTTTGATTTTTGGGATGGTTTTTCTTGACATACCTTGGAGTCTTCAATGTCTTAGTAGCTTCTACCTATTCTTCTTCTTCAATCTCATACTTAATCATCAAGAGTTCTTCAAGTTCAGCAAAAAATTCTCTTATTTCTGTTATCTGACCACAATCATACATTCTTTCCTGAATTTGAAATTTCTCATCTATCCTCACATTAGCGCTTTCAATTAGTTTTCTCAGTCTCAGATTGAAACATTTATATGCTTTACTCTTAGTAGAATAACCAAGAAATATTCCTTCATCACTTCTAGCATCAAACTTTCCTATCTCATCATCTCTCTTGATATAGCTTTTACTACCAAATATTTTGAAATATTTCACAGCAGGTGTATGATCAAACCATAATTCATAAGGGATTTTATTTGTACCTTCTCTGATCTAAATTCTATTTAGTGTGTACACAACAATGCCAATTGCTTCTCTCCAATGAACATGTGATACATTTCCTTCCAGCAACATAGTCCTAGCAGCATCTAATATAATTTTGTTTCTTCGCTCTACTATCCCATTCTGTTGTGGAGTTCTAGGAGCTGAAGTTTGTCTATGTATTCCATTTTCTTCACAATATGTGTTAAACAGTTCTGATGTAAATTCTCCTCCTTTGTCTGATCTTAGACATTTCATCTTTAAACCATATTCATTCTCAACTTTTGCTTTGAATAACTTGAATTTGTCAAATGCCTCAGATTTCTCTCTCAAATATGCAACCCACATCATTCTAGAAAAATCATCAATAAAGAGTATAAAATACCTTTCACCATAGTTGATCTTGTTCTGGTAGGGCCACACAGATCTGTATGCACTAGATCCAACTTCCCTTTTGCTGAATAGGCTTTGCTCTTGAAAGTGCTTCTAGTTTGTTTCCCCATAACACATTCTCTACACATAGTGTTAGATGGCTTAACAATTTCAGGTAGATCTCTTAATGCTTTTATCATACTTTCCTTCACAATGTTGTCAAAATTAACATGACAAAATCTTTTGTGCCATAACTAGCTGTCATTAATCTTTGCAATAAAACAAGTAGCTTCAGACGTGTTTAGTTCAAATACATTACCTCTGGATTTATTACCATATGCTATCAAGTCTCCTATTTTACTCTTGATAGAACATTTCCCATTGATGAAGTTTAGTTTATAACCCTTGTCCACTAGATGTCCAACACTCAACAAATTATGCTTGAGTCCATCAACAAGTAGTACATTGTTAGTGTTAGTCTTACCATCCAATGAGATAGATCCAACCCCAATAATAAGTTTAGGAGTATTGTCACCAAATCTAA
>MU223834.1:538241-561912 GCA_018584345.1 Thuja plicata | reverse complement strand
GGAGGAATAACTTTTTGATGAAAATTCAATTTAACTACAATGGTTGTCTCAGCATGATTATGTTTAGTTTTAATTATTCTTTTGAATTCTCCAATCCTATTTCCAATATTTTTTACAATCTCAGGTTTGCTAAATTCCAATGGTAAGTTTCTTAGTACAATTGCTCTCTCTATCATGAAGTCTGCTACCTTCATAGGATTGAAAAAAGGAAACCAATTACAAACAAAAAAGGAAATCTTTCTATACTTAAAAAAATCCTTCTCCAAAATTTTCTTTTTAAGATTACTGCAATTACATTCTAAAAAAAAGAAATTTTCTGCCAGGATAGTAATACTTACCTTGGTCAGGAGTTGGGAAATTATTCCATCAGCTATATCAGTAATGGAGGCCCCTGTTCCCATCCATTTACATATTATGCCTGTTTCTGCACATACACTCTATTTTTGCAATATACATTTACTATCCAGATTAATCCTATGATATTTTTGCCCATAAAATCTACAGATAGTGTCTGAATCTTTATTGTTGCCGCACCTATGGGGCGGAGAATAAAGATTATTAGTGAGATTAGACATAGGTACATTACAATTTCTATTGTTCTGATACGGGGATGCCTGATTTTTCCTTTTCTTCGGTGTTTTCATTTTTTCCAAAATACCAAAAGAATTTTTAAGAATAATTTTTTTGGGACTATTTTTATCTAAGAAAGATCTTACCGCTTTCCTTTTCTTAACCGTTTGCCACATCTCCTTGCTGGTAATTCCGACACTGAGAGGCACCTGAGCCACCACCGATCTTCCTCCCCCCTTTGCAGACAGAGGATCATAGGAGTGTTCTACCAGATTCCTCCTAGATCTCGGGGCTCTAGTGGTCTCGGGCACTGTGTATTTCTGAATTGCATACTTAGTCTTTGCGAAGATCTAGATCTAACGATCTAGGGCTTCCACGGAAAAGTCTTTTTGAAATGGATGCTCATGTATTTTTGCAAAACCCTTGGTAGCCAAATTCTGGCTTCTGTTCCCAGCCAAGGGCTTTGCAATATCGCCCGACTCCCCAATTACTGAGGGTTCTATTAGCTTAGATTCCTTCAAGCTCCTTTCTTTTTGCTTAGCAATGAAACCCTTTAGATGATCATAATTTGGATGGGGTCGAACCTTTTTTTCCCTGCAATCTTTCTGCTTGTGGCCATAAAGCCAACAGTTGAAACAATAGCTAGTAAATTTCCCGTTAGAGTTGATTTCCTCGGAGGCCGATTTGTGAACACCTCCCTCAGTATTGGAGTTTCCATGATTAATCACAACAACATTTGCCGAATCTAGGTTGAAATGAATCAACCCTAAATTGATATGCCGCTGTTGAAAGGCCTTTTTCCTTCGTAAATGATTATTACACATTTTCGCTATCCTGATCAAAATATTTCATTATGGGACAGGCAAGGAGGATGCTGGCACAGACTGCAAACCATGGCTTTACAACTACCAATTCCCAATTCGTTGCCTCTTGTCTTGTATATCTCGCTGCTTTATCCTTGACTGCTTTGCTAAATTCGGATCTTGCCCCTCCACGAATTTAGGCCTGCTTCTTCTAATAACCTCGGATCTGCTCCTTGACTGGGAAAATCGATGCATAAATCTTGAAAAAATGCTGCAAACAATGGAGATTGACTCCCTAGATGCCTGAGAAAAATCGCTGGCTAATACAAATCGCAGTTTTCATATAATGATGGAGAGCTATCAATTATGATTTTGCTCTAGCTTCTCAACTAAAATTCGCATGAAAAAATCAGAATGTCCAATGATGATGCCTAATGAAATGATGCATGGGAGGGGCTGCTATCTTTTTTCAATCTTATCAAATTCGCTGCTTTCCCAGGTGAAGAAAGAAATTCGCTTCTAGCAGTCTGATATAGATGCTTAGAATATCGAAAATGGATGCCCTAGCCTGCTACTGTATTACTCTACGTCGCCTTTTAATGCATGATATCTCGCACATAAATCAGACTTCAATGGCTGCAATAAATCATTGATATAAGGTGGATGATCAACACCAGAAATCTGATCATTTGCTTATGCAATTTGCACCAATGTCTGATCCAATTCGCTAGTATATTTCGCACAATATCGATCGATAAATTTTGGAACTCAATTTTGTAATTTGATTTGTATTTGGATAAAATCATTTAAATATTGAAAATTACATTTTATGTCATTATTTCAGTTCACTGAACATTAAATTAGAAACAAATCTATCTTGTTCAGTTAACTAATTCTTTTCTATTTCTCATTTTGGAAACAATCCAATTAACTGAAAAATGATTTTAGAAGTTTCCTAAATGACTGATCAGTCAGTTTAGTTAATTGACTCTCTCAACCAATGACCTTTTGTGCACGTGGATTGTGCTTCCTTGAATTCAGTCATGTCTTTTCTTCAGCTTTCAATCTCGATCGTCGATTCGAGAGAGGTTTTCTATAAAAGTGAGCTTCATTTCCTCACAAATGATCCTAACTTTTAAGTTTTGTTATTATACAGAATTATTTTAATCTTAGCATTCAAGATTTTATCATTTAAGCATTTTAGGTTGTTTATTTTGTTTTCAAAGGATTTCATCTCACAATCTATATCACACTTCAATTTGGGTTGATAAAACATATCTCACCTAATCTTGGATTAATTGTCTTGCATTTGCACACCATTCTAGATTAATCTCATTCAAATCCTTCATTTAGCACAGGTCTATAGTCACTGGGTTGTGATGACTTGAGATCAATCTACACTCCTGGCTACTAGAAAGAAATAAGTTGACTTTGACTAACTTGTTATTGTTTTTGCAATTTATTGCTTTCATTAGATTAGCCTAGTACGGACTTATTGAAGTGTGTGTATCATGCATCCATAAAACATTTTCACATGCATAATAATATAATAATTAAATTATTATAGAGATGTGATAAAAATGGTTCTCAAGGAGCAACAAAAGATGCAAAAGGAAGACATGAGGGAAGAGAAATGGAAGTAGTGAGGATACAACTATAGGGCAAGAGAATGGGCAGCAGATGCGGATCAAAAATTTCCTATGGATGAATTACATACTAGGAATTCATAGAATTGGCACAAAGTTTATGATAATTAAGGGCTTAAATTAGATATCAAAAGACAGTATGACCATCCATACAAAGGATGATATCAAATGGGCACAAAAAAATTTGGTCAATCAAGCTAGACATAGGAATTATGGCGCCTGATTTCTCCAGGACTAGAGATCTAATGGAAATACTCAATGGATATGGAAGCAATTTGGATCGAATCGAAACTAGATTTGGTAAGCAACACCAAATATAATTGATGGTACTAATTGACTTGGGAATTTTGGAATCAGTACAGTGGTGGGCATTAGAAAAATGAGAGTAGGTGACAAAGGTAAGCTCAATCCCTTAAAGATGTGTTTCCTTGTTCTTGGATGATAAGATTGTTGGTAATGTTGTAAAGAAATTAAGAGATGTGGGGTTTTAGAGAGGAGGTCAACTATGTTAGAGTAAAAAGGTATCTTATGTTCACTTATTAATTAAATCATTATTGATTTAATTGATTAAAGTCACCTCTTTACTTCTTATTCACTTAAGCTAAACTTTAGACATGCAATAATTAAATCCTTACTAATTATTCATGCAACCTAGGTTTCTCCACCATCTTGGTGTTCGATCTCCTTTATAAGGATTGATCCCTTTGTATTTTTCATACTCTCTCTAAATATACATTTTGTCTTTCAAAACATTTTCATCTCCAAGCTTCTCTTTTGTGACAGGTTTTTTGCACGTAGCGGATCTTCATGGTTGAATTCTATGAATTCTAACATGGTATCAGAGCCTTGCTGCTGCAGCCTGTTCTTCAGTATTTGAAGTTTTGGAGCTTCAAGGGTTTCAACATTTTTTTCAAGTGTTTCTTGTGTGGATTTAAAGGGATTTTTTTTTCGGAGCACTTTGGGAAAAAATCGACATCACGGTTGAGTCCAGAAGGCCCAAATCACCCAAAATCCATATAAGGCACGACTATTTTTGGCGACATAGCAATCTGAGGCAAAAAAAATTTCCTACTCTGCCTTGGCACGGATATCGAGAAAAAAAAATTAAAAATCAAATTTTAATTGATTTTTTTCTTTACACATGCGCTCCACCAAGCAGCCACAGTGGGGCCACTGCAGCGCCACTGTAGAGCCACTGCAGTCAGCCCACCGCGGGTCCGCCCACCGTCAGTTCCCTTTGGCGGGTCTGCCCACCGCCCGCCGCCACCACTGGAGCCGCCACCGTCGCCACTGGAGCCACCACCGACCGCCGATGCTGGAGCAGTCACCGCCTGTCACTGTAGCATCGTCGGACCGCCACCACCGCATAGCCGGACCGCCTCTCAGCCCCTACTAGCCCTCTAGCCCCCTGTGGTGGTCCTATCAACGACCGCGGGCCAATACTTCAGCCCCCTACGCGCGCATGTGACCATGGGCCCGGTTCCTTCAAGCCCCAGGGGCTAAACATATATTTTTTGAGGGTGTTTTGACCCACCTTGGCTTTTTTGGCTCTATCTGGAGCATACGGGAGCCAATTTTTGACTTCTATATACCGTCGGAAAGCTCTTTTCGACGCGGACATCTTTGTGTAGGTTACAACATCTTGTTTTTATATCAAACTATTATTTTTTTCCAGTCAAAGAGGACTCTTTTTTTTCACCACTTCCTAGCCTCTACAATGAGCAAACGAACTCCATTTTTGGCTCACAAATAGGCATCGAAAAGATCTTGACGAGCTCGCTTCAGATCTGATCTCCTTTTTTGAAAAATTGACCAGTTACTTTACACATTTTTTCAAAAGCCTTTCTTGCACTGTTTCTGCTTCTAGCTTCTTAGTTGCGCTAGGGTTTGGGTTCTCTCTGTGGGGGGGTGTTTTCTTTTGAGATATATTATAAGAAGAACTCCAAAACACACAAAACATAAACCCTTCTGCATCTTCTATCTAGTTCTGAAAGAAAACATATAATAAAGCAGGCTAAGGTACGACATGGTAGATACAACATCAGTCGAGCTTCTCACTCCACATAATTATCATTTGTGGAAGTCCTGTATGACTAGGCTTCTCAGGTCACGCGGGCTATGGTCTTGTTTGGATCTTATTTAGCCCATTTTGACTCGTCCCTACGAGGTCATGCAGCACAAAAATAAGATGGATGAGGCCATGGGTGTTCTCTCTTTGCATGTTTCAGATTGTCTGTTGTTTCACCTTGATAGTTGTGATACTCCTCTTGCGATGTGGGAGAAGTGTTAGACTCTCTTTGGCACCGTGAATGAATTCTGGGTACTTCAAATCAAAGTAGAATTGACATCCATGGATCCTGAGACATTCACCTCTATTCAAGATTTCTTAACGAAATTCAAATCTACGAGGTCCCTCTTACATGCATGGTTTTGGAAAGAATGAGACATATACAGAGTGTATTTATCTGATACTTTCCAAGCTTCGTGGTTCTTTTCAGATATTCTCTTCTACATTCCATGCTACCATGGATGCTTTGGGTATGAGATTCACCATGCCTACCTTTGATGTGTTTTGTGATTGCTTGACTCGTGAGCAAGCCAAAATCTCTCAGCTTGATTTTCTTTGTGGATCACAACACCAAGCCTTGGTTGCCCACCCATCTACAGAGTCTCCAACACCAAAACCAAAGAAGGATTCCACAGGTAGTGAGAGTTTCTCCAAGCCACCTTCTAGATCTGATTCCAAACCTTGTCCCAAGTATGGGAAATCTTCAAAGTCTTGTGAGTCTTCCTCCAAGACTTATAAGTCCAATGGAGAGCCTTGTAGTTTTTGTGGCAAGGAAGGACATCTAGTTTCCAGGTGTTGGAAATGCTTAGAGGCTTTAGAGGAAGCTATGCAACAACATCATATCTCCTCACCTCAGCCATCTTCTCCTTCTTCCATGGGGAAAGGACATGCTCTTACTGCACGAGCCTTGTCTTCTGGTGCCACATGGATTATTGATTCAGGTGCTTCTCACCACATGTCTCACTCTCAGCAGCTAGTCACCGCACTTGCCCATAGTAATACTTCACATATTGTCGTTGGTGACTTTGCTCAGCTTGCCGTTACAGGTTGTGGTACTGTCTCATTCCCCGGAGGTTGTCTCCAGGATGTACTTCTTGTTCCTGACATTTCGACACACCTCCTTTCAGTTTTTCAGATTTGCCATTCTAGCTCTGGAAAGACAGTCGAGTTCTCACCACATGATGTGGTTATTCGAGACCTCCATGATCCTGATTTGATTGTGGCCATTGGTAGTGTACATCCTCAGTCTCGCCTATATAGTTTTGATGGATTTGTGAGTTCACTTGCTTCTGGTGTCTCTCTTGTGGCACACGCAGATTCAGCGAGCAGACTTTGGCCATGTCAATTACAGATACTTACAACAGATGAGTACATAGGCACTTGTGAGTGGGCTTCCTTTGATTTCCTATACTGATGGTGTATGTCCAGGTTGTGCCCATGGAAAACATCACAAGGATCCTTTTCCTACAGGTCGTTCTACTCGTGCCAAGGCACCTTTGGATCTTGTACACATTGATGTCATGTCTTTTTTGACTCCTTTTTCAGGGGCTCACTATGTGCTCACTTACATTGATGACTTGTCCCGTCGTACTTGGGTATATTTTCTCAAGTACAAATCTGATGTCTTTGATACTTTTTGTTCTTTTAAGACATTTGTGGAGAAACAATTTGGTCATTCTATCAGGAGGATACGCACCGACAATGGGGGGGAATATGTGAATCAGGCCTTCAGAGATTTTTGTACTGAGCATGGTTTGCAACATCAGTTGACAGTTCCACACACCCCTCAAAAGAATGGTGTTGCTGAGTGAAAGAATCAAACTTTATGGGAGATGGCAAATTGTATGCTTCAGTCATGGACTATGTAGCCTTCTTATTGGGCTGAGGCAATCAATTGTGCCAACTATATTTAGAATCAGATGTCTCATAAGGCATTGTGACATATGACTCTTGACGAGGCTTGGTCTTAGATCAAGCCTAATATTTCCACATTTTGAGTATTTGGTAGTGCGGCTTGGGCATTTATTCTAGATTCTCAAAGGAGAGCCATGGAGAGGAAGAGCCGACCACTCACTTTTGTTGGCTACTGTGAGGATGTCAAGGTGTATAGATTGTTTGATCCTGATACCAGAGAGGTCTTGTTTCGACGGGATGTCCAGTTTGATGAGCGCTATCCTCTAATGGATTCTCCATCACCAGCTTCTCCCTCACTATCTACTCCTCCTTCATCTCTTGTGGATCCTTTTTCTCTTGATGATGATGCTGATGATCCACCATCACCACCTGCTCCACTTTTTCCCTAGTGGGCCCGTGTTACAGTTGATGCAGCAGGTCCTTTGGCTGGTGATCCTACAGATAGATGTTGTACTTGCATTTAGACATCTGGTTCTAGCCTTCTGAATCATGCCATTTCAGATGATCCTCAGAAGTTTTCAGAGGCAATAGGTCACACGGAGTGGGATATGGCTATGGATGAGGAGTATTCTTCCTTGATGAAGAATAATACATGGGATTTGTGTGCTCTTCCGAAAGGAAGGAAGTTGGTTTGGTGTCGGTGGTTATACCGCACCAAATATGCTGCTGATGGTTCTATTGATAAGTATAAGGCTCGTCTTGTTGCAAAGGGGTTTTCTCAGGTGGAGGGTATTGATTACTCTGAGATTTGCTCCTGTTGCCAAGATGAATTATATTTGCCTTGTACTTTTACTTGTAGGTTCATAGGGGTGGACAGTTTATCAGATGGATGTGAAGAGTGCTTTCTTGCATGGAGACCTCCAGGAGGAGATCTATATGGAGAAACCCCCAGGGTATGTGCATGACTCTTCCTTAGTTTGCAGGCTTCAATGTTCATTATATGGTCTCAAACAAGCCCCTCAGGCTTGGTATGAGAAGATGGACTCTTTCTTTTTCTCTATCCAGTATACCCGTTGCCACTCTAACCATACAGTGTATCTTCAGTGTCAGGGGATTAAGATTTTCATACTTATTCTCTATGTTGACGATCTTCTCATCACAAGTAGCTCATCCTCCATGATTCAGGATATCCAGTGTGCATTGATGGAGCGATTTGAGATGACAGATCTTAGACTTCTACATTACTTTTTGGGCCTACAGATTATACAGTCTTCCGATGGGATTTCACTCCATCAGTAGAAGTATGCTCTTGACATGCTTCACAGATTTGATATGCTTGAGTGCAAGACTGCGCCTACACCGTTTTAGTCAGGAGTTGAGTTGTCTTCCACATGTCCTACACCTTCAGTGGATTCCACCTTGTACCGACAGTTGATTGACAACTTGTTGTATTTGACACACACTCATCCTGATCTTTCCTTTGTAGTTGGACTTGTCTCTAGGTTCTCCCATGATCCTCATGAGAGCCATTGGCAAGCTGCTAAACGTATTTTGCGGTATATTCGAAGCACTACACATTTTGGCATTCACTACACATTAGGATCACCACACATCATTGACTTCACTGACTCCGATTGGGCTGGTGATGCTCAAGATCGAAAGTCTACTTCTGGCTTTGTTTTTTGCCTTGGTTCTGGTCCTATCACATGGTCATGCAAGAAGCAGACTACCACTGCATTATCATCTACAGAGGCTGAGTACCGAGCAATAGTGTTAGCTAGTCAGGAGATTTTATGGCTTCGACAGTCTATGACTGAGTTTGGGTTTCCCCCTGATAGTCCCACTATCCTTTGGTGTGACAATCAGAGTGCCATACACATTTCCCACAACCCCGTGGAGCATCGGCGCACCAAACACATTGAGATCCACATGCACTTCATCAGACAGTTGATTCAGGATGGTGCTCTCATCTTGGAGTACATACCTATAGAGCATCAGGTTGCAGACATCTTCACTAAACCTTTGGCCTCTCCACATTACCTCCAGTTGCGTGCTATGCTACGGGTGAAGGAAGTTGTCCTTGGGGGGTCTCAGTGAAGAGAGAGGCCTTCCTTCCTTCATGTTTATTTTTTGCTTCTTCTTCTTTTTTTGTTATCTCTTTTTGGAGTAGAGTTTTTTCCCATGTGGTTTTCTCTATTTCTCCACTTTACAGAGATTTGGTTGTGATTCGGTACCTGATCAGGCCTTGTTGTCGGGACCCAATTTTTCTTCTTTCAGTAGTTGTTTCTAGGTTTTAGCTTCTCCCTAAGTTTAGCTTAAGGGGGGGTGTTAGAGTAAAAAGGTATCTTATGTTCACTTATTAATTAAATCATTATTGATTTAATTGATTAAAGTCACCTCTTTACTTCTTATTCACTTAAGCTAAACTTTAGGCATGCAATAATTAAATCCTTACTAATTATTCATGCAACCTAGGTTTCTCCACCATCTTGGTGTTCGATCTCCTTTATAAGGATTGATCCCTTTGTATTTTTCATACTCTCTCTAAATGAACATTTTGTCTTTCAAAACATTTTCATCTCCAAGCTTCTCTTTCGTGACAGGTTTTTTGCACGTAGCGGATCTTCATGGTTGAATTCTATGAATTCTAACAAACTAGCTATGGGAAAAGTAAGACATTTGTGTTGAGAGAATTAGTGTCTTGCAATTAAATTGAAAGCTCTGCCAAATGGATCATTTTTGGTAGAATGTCCATCTAATCGAAAGAAATGGAGTATTATGACCATGGACCCTTCATGATGGATAGAATATGCATCTTTATCAAGGATTGGTTACAAAAATTCAACCTTTAAAAATAGAAGGTTGAAGCAATCCTAACTTAGATAAGACTATACAATATTCCCACAACTGTTAGACCAAGGAATTTTTAAAGGACATAGGAAACAATCTAAACTGATTGTTAAAATGGATGAGGTTTGAGAAGATGAGGGATTTGGAACTTATGCAAGGATTTTTGTTAAAGTGAAACTTTTTCCTCATCTTCATAAAGAAGTTGAATTACACTTAATTTTTGGGTCATGGACGTATAAAATAAATAGGGAGGGCGGTTTTATTTTTTACCTAAATTATAGATCAAAATGGCATGGTACGGCAAATTGCACAACACAAAAGACTCAACTTTGGGTAATAAAAAATGGTGAGATGAAACTTAAGTAACAAGATAGGAAAAAGAAAGGGCCACAAATTAGAGAATCGTTAGGAGGCATAGAGTGAATTTGTAATATTGTAGAAGGTGATAAAGCTCCATCCATCATTCCTAGAATAGAGGTTACCAAAATACCTGGGCACCCTAAAGAAACTAACATGTCAGAGAATGATAAAAGAAAAAATACCCAAGTAATACAAAGAGAAGGGAGTGTTCTTATGTCAAAGAATATCACAATTGGGCTTGAGAAAATACCATTCCAAATAACTTTGGGAGAGAAGGATCCAAATGGAGAAGCAAATCCTAGGCATGGATCGTCAGGAGATCCAAGAGATATGATCAAAGGAAGAAGAAAATAAGGAGCTTACAAAATTGCTAGAGAAAGGATTTAAACTCGATGGCAAGTTCTCAGAGAGACTAGAAATAGAAGAGTAGTTTCAAGATGTGGTATCAAAGGAAGATTATGAATTTGAGGAAGAGGAAGGAGAAATCATGGAGGAAATGACTATAAAGAAGACTCAATTTGTGATAATAAAAAACCAACATAAAACCAAAAGGGAGAAGGCGATTAAAATCAAACAAAAATAAAATTGGGGCTCTTTCCAATGCAAAGAGACAACACAAATTAAGGCCAGGGAAGGAGATTATACTTCCCAAGGAGCAATGAGGTAAATGAGACAACTGATTGTTATGGGATCTAATTTTGGGGGCTATGACCAATATTATTGAAGAAAGAATTATTCTAGTTAGGAACTTCAATGCCACAACAAAAAAATCAAAAAAGGGGGATGATTGACACATGTCACTCAAATATAGATGGATTTTCAAATATTTTTAGACCAAAACCTACTAATAGATATTCAGACAAGGATATTCACATGGACTAATAGAAGGGCTACACTTGTATAGAAGAAAGACTTGAATGCTTTTTGATTGCTAGAGAATGGGATAATCTATCTATATCTCATGAGGCAAGTATTCTCCCATTTACAAGATCTAACCACAATCCTATTCAACTACAGTTTCTCCCAAAGAAATCCTTTAAACGATGCCCCTCTAAATTTGAGAAGATGTGGCTTAGAGATGATCGACTAAAGAACCTTATAAAATAATGGTGGGATGAAGCTCTAATTTATAACCATACCTGACTTTTTCTAATCAAGAATAAGATGAGCCATGATGTCAAGAACATATTAAAAGAGCGGAAAATAATTTATTTCAAGAAATTTTTTAAAGAAAAGGAAAGAATTGAGGAAGAATTAACAAAATTGAATGAACAAGTCATAGAGAAAGGGATGAATAGGGATAATTTTGAATTGGAAAAACATATGCAAAATGAGCTTTTAGAAAGTATTAGCTAAGGAGGAATGCTTGTAGAGGTATAAGTCATGCAATATTTGGCTAGAAGGAGACAAGAATACCAAATACGTTCATAAAACATCTATAGTTGATAGAAGTAGAAGTAGAATAACATAGGTTGGAAGAGAGAATGGAGAGGTGGTTAGGATGGCTGAGGAGATCAACAAGGAGGTCGTTCAATTATTTGAAACATTATACAACCAAGAACCTTTTATAGATGTAGACACCCAAAAATGGACAGACTTACGAGTTCGCATTTAGTTACTAATTATTCCTCTATTAATTAAATGGTTCTTTAATTGTTTAATTAATCATCTTAATTATGCTATGTCATAATCTTTTCATCACTTAATCATTTCTTAATATTAATTCAATAATCAATCTTATTTAATTAATTTAACCTTAATTAATTGGTCTTTATCTGTTAATTAAATTTAATTTCTAAATTCTCATAATTTAAATAATTATCAATAATGATTTAAATTATGCCAATTTTTTCTTCTCAATTAAATTAATAACCCAAAATTAATTTAATTTATTTTTTGACTAATTTCTATCTAATTTTATTTCTAATTTTGATTAATTCTGCTTTCTTCTAAATTGAATTTTTAATTCAACTTTAATTTTTAAAAACTTCCAAAAATCAGAGAAAAATTATTTCACGAGGAATTAAGAATTTAGAAAATAAAAAAGAGCTCTAACCAATAAAAGAATTTTGAAAAAAAGAGAGCTTTAAATCAATAAAATCATTTAATTATCCTCAAAATTGGAAAATTGAAAATCATTATGTTAATAAAAAAATCAATTGCTTTTTGGAAACTGATTTTCTCCAAATTGATTTATATTATCTTATTTCTTTTTCTCCTCAAAATAGGAGTTTCTTATCTTCACTCCATCTCTAATTATCTCGTCCATTCAATATACTTTCACATGATCAATCTCAACCGTTGATCAATCTGAAATCTCTATATAAACCCTCTTCAAAACCCATTTGAAGCATCATGATTTTTGAGAGCACAATTTTTATGTAGGTTTTTGGAGCTAATTGCGATCAACACATCAATCATTTTATCACAATTTCTCGAATCTTTCAAATCAAAGCATTGTCAGTATCAACTCTGAGCACCATTCAAAGCAACATTTCAAGAGAAGAAGAGAGATAGAAGCTTCAGATATTGAGTTTGCATTTGTTTGTTATTCTCTTTTGGATATTTTTTATTTTATTGTTAATAATATCTTTCTTAGTTGTTGATTGATTTATTGTATATCATTCGGTACTACTAACCCCTTGGTTTGGAGTGTACAGTTTTAGGCCTATACATTTTGGTAAACCCGACGTGAATCTTACAGCCTAAAAAATTGCTTGCAAATGACCAACATAATCTCTTGGCCTCGGGCGTACGACCGAGATTTTGTTATTTATTCTATTTCATTATTTTTTGGGGATTTTCTATTATTTTGCAATTGACAGAGGAATTTCACAATTGCTAAACGTATTCACAATTACCTTGTTTAAGCTTGCAATCGTATCTGGATATTTTGCAATTGTTGTTCTAATTTTGCAATTGATTGCCCGGTTTTCAACCTTTGTTTTCTACAAGATTTCGCAACCGACAAAAGTATTTCACAATTGGTAGAATTATTTGGCAACTGACAAAATTATTTTGCAATCGCAAAAACTATTTTGCAATCGCTAGACTTATTTTGCAATTCCTCTATTTTATGTTTTTTTGGTCATTTTGGGGTATTTAAATGTGATTTTCTTGTTTTTTTTTTTTTTCGATTTCTATGCAGGAAAAAACAAATAAAAGATGGAAAGGAAGATAATTAGGCGCACTTCAGGGTTTAGGTCATGAAAATAACTCAAGCAAAGGATTGCTCATTCTCAGACACAACGAAAAGCAATACTAGCAACCATAATTGAAAACGAGCACGAGCAATACTAGCAACCATAATTGAAAACGAGCACGAGGCCTTCGCTAGGTATATCTGTGCTCTTGATGGATTTTCACTTAAGTATAATTTTGCTTTAAGTGTTCATAGCCTTAGCAATCTAGGTATTTCTGAATCACATTTTTTAAACACTAATACTCTTTTCTAGCTTGTGGCAAAAAAAAAAAGGAAAATAGACTTGTCAAAGACCCCATTGCTTTAACAAGTTTATTTGTAGGAGGGGAGGGCTTGAAACATAATACACATCCAAATTAAACAAAAATTCATTTTCTATTGTTTCTTGTCTTTTCTGCTTATTTAAGCTTAGGAACATCTCAATTTGGGGTTTTAAAATGAATGTGTGTTTATTGTGTCTGGGAGAAGCAGTTGTGGTAGGAGATTATGTTAGGATTAAGGAATACTGAGAGGGGGGGGGGGGGGNGGAATACTGAGAGGGGGGGGGGGTGGTGGTGAATCAATATTACACCACTTTAAACTTAAACTTAATAAATTCCAGCTTAACCAGATAAATGTTGAAATAAAAAGTACATAAAAATAAAACACACAACTCATAACACCATATATTTGTTGTTGAGGAAACCCTGACCAAGGGAAAACCCTCGTGGGGATGGTATCCAAAAATATGTACTAAAAGTATTATGTCCCTATTATTAGACCTAGCCCTATTAGGAGTTGATTATTACATTAGCACATTTCCTTGTTAGATGAATACAAAAACCTTATTAAAGGTATACTGAGATCACTACTCATACAATTAGAAATATGATTAGGTTATAATGATTTCTCAATAGTGAACAATACAAGCATCTACTATGCTTAGGTAGTTCTAGTTATAGCTTGCATCACCATTTGTCTGATTCTGACATCACAATACATTCATCTGTTCACATCCATTCATTCCATCACATTCATATTCATACATCACATACTTGTCCATACTTCACTTCACAAAAAACTCTTCCTATATATACATTATTATATGTCCAGTCAGCTTCCAATGCATCACAAAATAGAGTTAACACTTATACAAAAGGTAAATATCAAGTTGACAATCATGCACTAACAAAACATAGGTAATCCTCAATCTGAATCCAACATATCATGTTTGGACTCCGCATTATACTCCCTTAATCATCGCAACCTTTCATCTGTCCTGTATCACTGTTACTCTATCTTTGCATGTCTTCAACATACTGTAACTTACTGCGATCAACACCAAAAAATAAGAAAAATTAACTAAATGTCATATACATCCCAAAATATCTTCTCCTAAGCTCGTATGTCTTCATTCATGATATACTATGTTCGCTGAACAAAATTGTACTGCTATAATTTGTAATTCTGCTTAGTCATTTTGTAAGCTATAACTCCAAAACTATGTTTGACACTAAGTGACCATCCATACCAGATGTGTTGCCATAAATGACAACCCTAAAGTGTTCCAGAACATTCCCGAATGAACCACTTCATAATATATTATGATCTCACCCCTTGAGGGTGATCATAAATCCAAAGCCTCGATTGTTATCCATTTACTTTTATGCATTCACCTTTAGCGAGCTTGTTGTTTGAGGAAAAAATATCATGGGAATGTCTCAAGTGGCCATTCCAACCAAATATAAATAAAATTTTACTTGAGACTAAAGTCTCAGAGGACGTGGTTACTTCTATTCTGAATGCTATAATAGACATGGGGCTGAGAGGCCTCAATCATGCTTGTAGGACTACGTTTATTCTAGCGCCAGTGCTCCGGTAGATATTTTCAGTGAAAATTGAAGTGTCTCATTTCTCTCCAAAATTTGCACCATCAGAAAGATCTCGGCGTCCTGATTCCAATGCAACTTGAACGGTCAAAAACGGAGTCCGGATGCAGAAGTTATGCTCGGTCAAAGTTCTGGTCAACAGGGAAACCAGAGGGCTAGATAAGAGGCGAAATTAGACCATCTCAAAAGTGGTCAACAATGGATTTCAAATCAAAGATCTCGTCGAGAGCTTTCCAACGGCGTTCGTTTTGTAAAAAACAGAGCTCGTATGAAGAAGTTATGGCCGTTTGAATTTTGGAGGCAAAATGTAATAGTGATGACGTCATCATGATATCAGCAGCTCGTCCAATCAGGTAATGACACGTGTCAAAGATGTGTGCAAATAAAATAGTGCCACATGGCGCCTCAAGCTCCTTCATGCGAATTTGGTTGTTTAAAAAATGGTTGGGAAGGTTTGAACCTTGACCCTCGCGTTTTCCACTTTTTCAATTTGCCACTAGGCCAAGAGAAATCCTTGGAATTTGCTTTGGTGTAGTTTTGTTTTGAATCTTTAAAACCAGCCCTTCACACGTGCTTAAGCACGCCCAATCGCTCCACTATGCACCTTTTTCGAGATATGGTTTAGCGGTTTCGTAAAGGGTTAAAAAAAAAATATATGGTTTAGCGGTTTTGGGATATGGTTTAGCACCAATCAATTTCTAATTGATGCGGAGAAGCCTTATTTTAGGCTTTGAAATTTGTTAAAATACCCCAAATTTAATATATGGTTAAAAATGAACCATATATTATTTGTTTATTGTTTTGGGGTTAGTTTTATTTGTAAGACTTATAATTATAAAAGCCAAAATGAGTTATTTTGTTATTTAAAAATGGGGCTATGTAATTATTATGTTGGTTATATGGTTTTAAGCCATTTTTGGTCAAAATTATGTATAAAAGGAGGTGATTTTGTATTTGGAGGGGTATTCCAAGTTGGAGAATTATTGTAATTTATGGGGAGGAAAAATTTCAAATCCAGGTGGTGAAGTTTTGAATCAAAGGAATAGAGAGATTTTTCTAGGAGATTTTTGGAGCCATTTTCGTACTTCAGAGAATTGTTATGCTGCCGAAGTGCTTGAAGGAATGGTCTTGGTGCATTGTATTTGATTTTTTGGAGGTTAATCGGATCGGTCGTACTCTATTGGAGCCGACCCGGAGACGTAGTCACGTTTGTGGCGAACTCCGTAATCAAACTCTGTTTGCACCTTCTTATCTTCTTCTCTCTCAATTCTGTTTCTCACCTTCAGTTTTGATGCATAATTTCATTTATGATAAATGAATTAAGTCTTCCGCTAAGTTGTTTTTTTATTTAAGCATTCAATTCTGCAAATAGTCTAGATCCATTTTCAGATCAGCCAGTAGGGCATTCATGTCTCAATCATGTTTACAGGACTAAAAAATAATATATTATGGTATGCGTAGGGATGAGAGGCCTCAATCCTACTTTCGGGATTGTGATATCAGGGTACTTGTATGACTATAGGCCTTAATCATGCTTGCAGGACTATGGGGGTGCTACGAACAATTATTTTTACTAGACTCCTTAGAGTAGTTTCTTAAATGGTTCACCTCCGAAAGTATTCATAATCTTTATACAAGGAGGGGGAATATTATCTCCTAAAGAAACTCACCATATGTATCTCCTTGAGTATTTTAAAGTTGATAATATGACATTGGAGGTCTCATTGCGTAGTCTCCTTTGACTGCATTCTTCATAGCTCTCGTGAAAGGAAAAAACATGGGTGCTCTCTCGGGGGTTACATTGTTGTGTGAGATGAAGAGATACCAAGTTGCGTGCCAAATATTTTGAATACTAAGCCAATTCCTTAGGATAATCTTGTATGTTTCTGTCTGTATTTGTGCTTTACCAGTAAAAATAAAGTCTTTTTTAAAATCTAGTCTTTTTCAGGACTACATAACATACGCTCATTGTTTAAGGATAGAGACAAAGATAATTATTTTCATGTGTTTTCTATGTGTGTGCCACAAATAAATTGGAAAATATACTCAAATTGAGTCAAACATGTTGAGTGTATAGGATGTCAACAATAGTATATTCCAGAAAACATATTTCCTCACTATCCCAGATTCATTTTATCAGAAAACTTCAAAATTGCAATTAAATTTTCAAACCATCATTCAATGCCTCAATTGACAGAAGTTTGCCAAAATTGACAAAAGTTTTACTTAATTGACCTTTTTATTATCGCAATTGATGGGTTTATTATCACAATTGATAGAAGTGTGCCGTAATTGATTACACATTCTACCATAATTGCCAGAAGTTTGCCGCAATTGGCCAGATTAATAGTGAGACCTTTTTGTTAAAATAGTCTAGGTTCCTCTGTCAAAACATGTCATTTTATCAGTCCAGAACCTTGGAAAGTCTTTTGTGTTGTGTTAAAGATCAGTGTGTATATTTTAGGAGATAAAAAAGATTCGGTGAAATTTGAACATTTAGGATTACTCCTCTTTTTCATTTCAATTGTTATTTATCATTGATAATTCAAACGGTTTAAATCAAATTATCTTGATATCATTATCTCAGTCTCATAATTACTTTATAATGGCTCTGTCTCATCTAAGACATGATCCAGATCACACTTATCATCATAAATTATCTGAGATAAAGAGAAGTCAAAGTTTGTTTCTTAGAATTACCTTTGTTAAATAGGAGCTAGAGCTCTCTTTGAGAGGTTGTCCCTTTTGTTTGTTTTACGTCACTCATTTTGGTTAAATCCTGGATAACATAATGTTGTTTACACCTTGTAGAGGACCAAATACTAGGTCATGGTCTATAAATCAACTAAATTAATATTATGTCAACCCCTTCCCTCTATGGGAAGAGGAACCATAAATCAACGCTTTTGCACATATGGATCCTTCTTTGTACACTTAAAATGTCCCTGAAACTTCACATATCTCACGTAGATCAACTATTTTTCAAGATGTTACAAAAGAATAATTAGAATAAGATGAATACTCTTCATGAGTTCTAGATGTTGTATTGGAAAGAAATCCTGAAAGATTGTTAGCAATGTTATTAGACAAAGGAGTCAAACTTCTGTCTGGGTTTGATGTCTCCACAACATGGCCTAAAAATCCATTAGCAGGTCATAATATAATTGATAATTCTCAATTTAATCCTATCATTTCCCAGATAATGTCTATGCCACTACCAACTCAAACAATGACATTACAAGTGACTTCTGCATGAATGGGTTCTTCAACCCAGGATAATTCATCTTCTACCCAAAATATGACAAGTGCTCAAACCAGTTCATCAATGATCTCTAGTTTATCTCAAGCAATGACATCATCCTATTTTACATCAAGTTCTCAAATTGTGACATCAACTACTCAAACAAGTTATATCCCATTTACATCACAAATTATTCCTACTAGACTTGTGGCTAGCTCATCATAGAAAACACGATCAATATCTATCGGTCCTACTTTAAGTCAACGTCCTCCAAGGGTTAAATCTTTGTTTCAAAAAAGGAAACAACAACAACAACAAAAACAACAACAACAACAACAACCCCAGACTAAATATGTTCCTGAGTCACATGCATCTGGAAATCAATACCAAATCCCTGGGAGATCATATATCCTAGCATAACCATTTCAGAGACAAAGTCTATACCAGGTGCTGGATCATGATAAAAAACATAAATATTCCTCAGTCCCAAATTTACATTCTAATACAACAAATGAAAAAATTGCAAATCCAATTCCTGCACATTCAAAATAAAGGACAAACTAAGTCCTATAATATAGAGGAATTATACCCTTACCCTTTTGATCACTCGTTGAACATGCCTCTGTTTCCTGCACACTTTGCAGTGCCCAAATTTGACAAGTACACAGGAAACACCAATCCTGTTGATCACATTAGAGAGTTATTTTATAGTTGCATTGAGGTAGCACATGATGAAACATATCTTATGTGATTATTCCCCCAAATTTTTACCAGACTAACAATGGAATGGTTTTCTCACTTACCTCGTGGTATCCAATCTTGGGGAGAACTAGATGAAAATTTCATTTCTCATTTCCATCACAACATAGAACGCAAGGTTAGCATTAAAAATGTATGCCATATCAAAAAAAGGAAGGCGATTCATTCTCTAAATTCTTACAAAGGTGGAGGATTATGACCAATTGAACCCCATATGATGTTCCTGAATAAGACCTCATACTCATGTTTGTTGACAACCTTGTCTCGAAAATGGCATACATTGTAGAACAACTGGATCCAAATTTCAAATAGTTAATTGAAAGAGGCATTCGATGTGAAAAAACTTAATCAAGAGAGGACTCCTTTCTTATCCAAATAAATCAAATAACATGAAGAATTCTAATGATAAACCTAAGTGGTGGAATAAAAACAAGAACATTACCAATGATGATGTCACTAATGTTAAGAACGTCAACTATGTGCAACCTAAGATACCATTGTAGGGGACATCAACATTAATTCAAACCCCTATGACACATACACACTTGGAAAATTCTCAATTAAAAATACAAGGGTCAAATAACCAAACAACTAATTTCACGCAATCCCAACCCAATGCTCAACATCAACAAATGACTCATTTTCCAAAGCACGAATATACACCCTTAGGGGAATCACTTGAAGAAGCACTTAAGAAGTTAATCCAAAGTAATATTATCACCTAACCAGAGATAAGAGAAGTTGAGCACGGTGTTGTTAAACCTAAGTGGTGGAATATCAACAATTTTGGTGAATATCATTGTGTTAAGGGTCATAAAGCATCAAAATTTTATCATCTAAAGAACGTTATTCAAGACTTAATTAAACAACACATAATTGATGTTACTAACATTCAACACAAAGGAAACATAAATTACACAATTTTCAGGGATCCTCTGCAAAATTATAATAAAGGAAAGTCCCCTGCATCTAGTGGATAGTCAAAGCAAGTCAATTATACCTACACCACCTCTGATAACACAATAAATTGTATTAACCCTACATAATGCCATATTGCAACCATTAATATCAGAGACAATAACTCTAAATGCACAATCACTACCCGCCGCACCAAGGTTGTATTACAAGAGTCACCCTCCACTTCTCTCGAACCTACAACTACTACACAACTTCCTAATCCACAACCGAGTTTTGTGGATAAACTCAAGCGCACCTGTGCTCAAATTTCTATCTTTGATTTATTGGGAATATACCCTGAACATAAGAAAGCTTTGGATTTGGCCCTTTAAAATGTAGTTGTCCTTAGGGACATATCTTCTGAGAATCTCCAAACTATGGTCAACTATATTGCTGATAATAAACAATATGCCACATTTATTGACCAAGAAATTCCTTTGCATAAACCTCTGCATAATGATCCCTTACATTTGCTTGTCCAAGCACATAAACACATAATTAGATGAGTCCTCATTGATAGCGGGGTTGGATTAAACATGTTTACTCTAAAAGTAATAAAGACCTTGGGATATTTGGAGTCAAGCATTGATATCACTAAATACATAAATATTAGAGCTTATGATGAAGAGAAAAGACCATATAGTGGTGGTCTTATTTTACCCATGAAAATAGGACCCGTAGTGAAGAACACTCCATTTCAAATCCTAGATCTTGAATTAGGATACAATATGTTATTGGGAAGACCATGGATCCATGAAATGTAATTTGTACCATCTACCTATCATCAATGCTTCAAGTTTCCTTATCAAGGTACACAAATCATTATAGAACAAGATCCAAACCCCTTCCAATATTGCAAAAATCTAAGGGGTAGTAAAAAGAACCAAGTACCATTAAATCAAGAAGCAAGTGTGCCTTCTACATCTGGTTCAATTCCCAAAGACATGCCAAGGACGAGAATTAAAATATTAGTCCAAGACAAAGGATGTGGTGAATATTTCTATGAGGAAGCTTTTACCATTACTAAAATGCCTTTGTCACCAAGATCCTATGGTCATCCTGGTGGAACCCAGATTTTCAAGCAGATTTAAATGGCTAAGGTTTATAACTTAACTGTCGATGACATCTCTAATCCAACAACAGTCACTTTTTCTTTGAATGATTTTAGGGTTTACTTGAAATGCTTCCGACTTCATGACTACACAGTTGTTTTATCTCATAGTGGGAAACCCTAAGTCATTGGCGCAGTTACCATTTCCTTTTGTCAGAGTGTCGATTGATATATTAGGGGTTAAGTGAATAGTCTTGAGACTATGAGACTACACAGTCGCGAAGTCTCCTAATTGGACCAAAAGTTAAGCCTCGATGAAAGTTTTGACAGAATCTGAATAAGCACTAATAGATGAATAAAAAGGTTACATGTGGCACTAAGTGGGCCTGGGTATTATCTCCTTAGTCACCGAGCCTCTGAATATTTTGATGACCTCATCATAAATCATGAGATTAAATATTGATCATAGATGACAATGAAGATCTAATGATAGTCATTTTATCTCTTGATAAACCCTAAGTCAGCAAAATCATCTGGCGATCTTGAGACCAATGCAAATGGGTAACCATGGGTGTCACTTTGGTTTGCGATGAGTTAAGTCAATATAACTTCAGTCTCTGGATCTCATGATTAAACCGAGGGTAAAGGAATCTGAAGAGATGAAGAGACTTAATAGTCGCGGGGTCGCTGGATTAGAGCAGGGTTAAAGTTGGACGATATTCAAACCGTGTCTGATCTACGATTGACACCCTATCACAAATAAGAAGATGCCATATGTCAAAGACATTTGACAATTAGAAAAGTCAAAGGGCCTAAGTGGTGGATGACTAGGATATATCTCTTTTCTCTCATATGTCTCATTAATATTATTTTATCATTTATATCAACTTAGGGTTTCGAATGAGAATCTGATAAGTCGACATGGGTTTTCTGTAGGGTTTTACAGGGAAATAAAGAAGATGGATTGCCCAGAATGAAAATATGGAAGATACACAAACATGCATACGTATATTTCAAAGCCATGCAGAGGATTTAAAGTTGCCAAAGATATATTTTGAGTGAAGATAAACTGATTATTATTATCTGTTATCAGATAATTATGTTTAATGGATGAATTATCATTAATATTTGTAATTTCCTGGCTGTTTAGTTGTGGTCCTAGGAAAAGGATTAGTTAGAGATGAACCATTGCAATGCTCTGAAGCTTGTTTCGCATTCTTTCAAACACATATAAATAAGGGTACAAGGAACATTGCAAAGGGATGTCTCCAGGACAGTCTGAATGAATATTTTTTTCATTTCAGATAAGTTTTAGTGGTCAATCACAACTGGGCATGAATTCTTGTGTAACCATTTTTCAGTAATCAATAAAGATAAGTTTTTTCTGTCTATGAGCTTTTAGTTTCAGTTCCATTCAATTAGTCCTCTATAATTATTGAAGTAAGTTCAATAGCTACCTTTGAGTTGCTTGTGCAAGAGATTCATTATTTTATATCTTTGTTTGATCAGTAGGAAGCTGTGAATACTTAAATTTTTTCCAACTTCTTGTTCATTTGGCCTCCCAACCATAGGAGTTAAATTCGTCTAAACTAATAAAGATATAGCATAAACCTTATCTCTCTTTGCATCCAAAGCAGTCAGTTTGTTACCCTTCAAGGTATTTTGTCCTACTTGTGAAGGAAGATTTCAATTATCATCATCTGCTATAAAAAGCCTTGGCATACAAGGTAAAGGCCCACCAGCCTAGGTCCTGCAGAGCCTAAATTACAGATTTTTTAACCTTCCCCCAAAGGTTAACCTGTTAATTGGCCAAGTCAAGAGGATTTCCCAAGATTGGATAGGCAAAATCCATAGGATTTCTAATCTGCTGATTTGAGTACCAATATATTGGTGACTCTGCTGGGGACTATTCACATTTTATGCGCAAGTTTTTAGAATTTCAGAGTTTTACAGACCAAAGAGTTAAAGTGTACTCTGCTGGAGATCAGAATCCAGAAGACCAGTGAAAGTGATTTTCCTTCTGAAAAAGGAGGTGGTGACTCTACCAATCAAGATTGAAAGAATTCATGTTGGGTAGGAGATCTTTGAATCCAGACCAATTTGAATTAGATTTGTATAAAATTTTGAAGAAAAGTAAGCAAGAAATTGTTGAGAAGATGAACACTAGACATAGAAGGTTTCCTGATAGGGAGGCTACTGGTTTCAATTCTAGAAATAACTATAATTCAGAAGAATTTGTAAATCCTTTTGGTTATGAGGATGATTCTAGTTCAACCCACGAAATAGAAGAAGAGTATGATGAGGAAGATGATTTACTTTATGCCACATTGAGCAAGTTAACTGAATATGGAAAGAAAAATCCAAAAATGCTAAAGGCCATGAAAAGATTATCTGATGAATCCTTAGAAAAATTGGAAATAAGGAGAAGTGAATTGGCATCTA
>MU223834.1:487984-533530 GCA_018584345.1 Thuja plicata | reverse complement strand
CAGCGATCAAAGACATATTTAAGCAATCTGAAGTGACAGGCAGAAGATGCAGATGGGTAAACCAAATTCAAGAATTTGACATGGAGATCCAGATAACAAAATTGGTCAGAGGACAGGGTCTTGCAAAGCTAATGGCAGAATCAAACCTTGAGGCAGTTCAGATAAATCAAGTAAGCATTAAGGAATCAGTGGTAAGAATTAAAAGATGTCCATGGTATACTGATATAGTACATTTTCTTAAACATATGAAATACAAAGAAGGTTTAACTGAAAATCAGAAAAGGACAATAAAGTTGCAAGCTTCTAAATACATTTTAATTCAAGGTGATTTATATTGGAGAAATAGAGAAGGTATTCTATTATTATGCTTAGATATGTACCAAGCAGAAGCAGTTTTGAAATAATTACATGATGGAGTATGTGGGGGTCACTTCTCAGCAAGAACCACTGCCCATAAAATTCTTCATGCTGGGTATTATTGGCCTCATATTTTTAAGGAAAACTATGCATATGTTAGGAAATGTGAAGCCTGTCAAAGGTTCTCAGGAAAATTGCAATATAACAGTGCACTACTCCTAAGACCCTTGTCAACTAAAGAGCCTTTCCAAATGTGGGGGATAGACTTTATCGGTGAGATCATTGACGTTTCTAGTGGGAAACATAAATGGATCCTTGTTGCAATAGATTACTTCACCAAATAGGTTGAAGCTATACCATGTAGGAAAGCTACAAGCAAGGTAGTTGTGAAGTTATTAACAAAAAATATATTAACCAGATTTGGTGTCCCTTGCAAAATCATTTGTGATAATGGTATGTGCTTTAGATCCAAGGAATTTTCTGAATTTTGCAGTAAGTATGGTATTAATCTATCATATTCTTCCCCCTACCATCCACAAGGGAATGGTCAGACTAATTCAAGCAATAAAAACATATTGAAAATCATTAAGAGGATGTTAACAAACAACAGAAGGGCATGGGATTCCAAATTACCCCTTGCACTTTGGGCAGACAGAATAACGGTTAAAAAATCTACTGGATTTGCCCCTTATGAGCTAGTGTATGGAAAACAAGCCAGATTACCATTGAACAATCTTCTCCCAGTATACAAATTTGTCCAAGAGGAACAGTTAGAGGATATGGATTTCATGGGAGATAGGATGAGCCAACTTATGGAGTTAGATGAAATCAGAATGGATGCACAGAGAAAAAATGTGAAAAAATAGTTGCAGATGAAGACCTTGCATGACAAAAGAGCTAAGGATATAAATCTTCAGAAAGGAGATTGGGTGCTGAAGTGGAATGCCAAAGATCAGGATAAAGGAAAGCATGGAAAATTTGAAGCTTTATGGCTTGGACCTTATGTTATTTATGACAGTGCAGGAGAACATAGTTATCTTTTGCAAGATACAGAGGGACATGTCCAAGAATTTCCAACCCATTCCCAATATCTGAAGCCATTTTTCTCCTAAAACAGACAAGAAGTATCCTTAATTTTGCATTTTACTTTCTTAGTTTTTGTTTTTGTTTTAGATTATTTCTTTTTCTCTATTTTGGTCTTCTTCTCCAGAGATAGCTAGGATCTTGCTATGTCTAGGTATGAACATACATCTCCACAAAGAGCCACTGGTGGAACCCATATTTTCAAGCTGATTTAAATGGCTAAGTTTTATATCTTAACCGTCGATGACATCTCTAATCCAATAGCAGTCACTTTTTCTCTGAATGATTTTAGGGTTTACTTGAAATGCTTCTGACTTCGTGACTACACAGTTGTTTTATCTCGTAGTGGGAAACCCTAATTCATTAGCATGACTACCATTTCCTTTTGTCAGAGTGTCACTTGATATATCAGGGGTTAAGTGAATAGTCTCGAGACTATGAGACTACACAGTCGCGAATTCTCCTAATCGGACCAAGAGTTAAGCCTCGGTGAAAGTTCTGACAAAATTTGAATAAGCACTAACAGATGAATGAAAAGGTTACATGTGGCACTAAGCAGGCCTGGGTATTATCTCCTTAGTCGCTAAGTCTCCAAATATTTCGATGACCTCATTGGAAATCATGAGATTAAATATTGATCGTAGATGACAGTGAAGATCTAACGATAGTCATTTTATCTCTAGATAAACCCTGAGTCAGCAAAATCATCTGGCGACCTTGAGACCAATGTAAATGGGTAACCATGGGTGTCACTTTGGTTTGCGATGAGTTAAGTCAATATCACTTCAGTCTCTGGATCTTGTGATTAAACCGAGGGTAAAGGAAATCTGAAGAGATGAAGAGACTTAATAGTCGCGGGGTCACTAGATTAGAGCAGGGTTAAAGTTGGATGATATTCGAACTGTGTTTGATCTACGATCGACACCCTGTCACAAATAAGAAGATGCCATATGTCAAAGACATTCGACAATTAGAAAAGTCAAAGGGCCTAAGTGGAGGATGACTGGGATATATCTCTTTTCTCTCATATGTCTCATTAATATTATCTTATCATGTATATCAACTTAGGTTTTCAAATGAGAATTTGATAACTCGACATGGGTTTTCTGCAGGGTTTTACAAGGAAATAAAGGAGATGGATTGTCCAGAATGAAAATATGGAAGATACACAGACATGCATACGTATATTTCAAAGCCATGAAAAGGATTCAAAGTTGCCAAAGATATATTTTGAGTGAAGATAAACTAATTATTATTATCTATTATCAAATAATTATGTTTAATGGATGAATTATCATTCATATTTGTAATTTCCTGGTTGTTCAGTTGTGGTCCTAGGAATAGGATTAGTTAGAGATGAACCGTTGCAATGCTCTGAAGCTTGTTTCACATCCTTTCAAACACATATAAATAAGGGTACCAGGAACATTGCAAAGGGATGTCTCCAGGACAGTCTGAATGGATATATTTTTCATTTCAGATAAGTTTTAGTGGTCGATCACAACTGGGCATGAATTCTTGTGTAACCTTTTTTCAGTAATCAATAAAGATAAGTGTTTTCTATCTATGACCTTTTAGTTTCAGTTCCATTCAATTAGTCCTCTATAATTATTGAAGTAAGTTCAATAGCTACCTTTGAGTTGCTTGTGCAAGAGATTCATTGTTTAATATCTTTGTTTGATCATCAGGAAGATGTGAATACTTAAATTATTTCCAAATTCTTATTCATTTGGCCTCCCAACCATAGGAGTTAAATTCATCTGAACTAATAAAGATATAGCATAAAACTTATCTCTCTTTGCATCCAAAGCAGTCAAATAGTTGATAGTTCAATATTGTCTTGTGGAGTTGTACATAGGATTGGATGATTGAATTGATTCTATTGCCCATATTGATAAAGGCACCGATCTAAGTTGTTATTGAGGATAGTCACTTGGTTTATTGTTTCATGTTGTTGAAAGATTCTAGGACTTCATTCATTTATATATATTCATAAAAAATTCTATTGCTCTCATAATATTTGCAGTTTTTGCAGTTATAATCAGTTTGTTACCCTTCAAGGTATTTTGTCCTACTTGTGAAGGAAGATTTCAATTATCATCATCTACTATAAAAATCCTTGGCATACAAGGTAAAGGCCCACCAACCTAGGTCCTACAGAGCCTAAATTGCAGAGGTTTTAACCTTCCCCCAAGGTTAACCTGTTAATTGGCCAAGTCAAGAGGATTTCCCAAGATTGGATAGGCAAAATCCATAGGATTTCCAATCTACTGAACCTAAAGAAGCGTGCTTTTGGGGTCCCATTTGGAAAAATTCTTGGATTTATAGTTTCATATAGAGGCATAGAAGTGGATCCTGAAAAAGTAAAAGAAATATTAGACATACATTCTCCAACAAATCTAGAACAACTAAGATGACTTCAAGGAAGGTCGCAATCCATCAGAAGATTTATAGCACAGTTGGCAGATAAGTGTCATTCATTTCAACATCTATTGCATAAAGGGGTGACTTTTGTGTGAACAAAACAATGTGAACAAGCTTTCCAAATTTTCAAAAGCTATCTTATGAGTTCTCTAGTGTTAGTTCCACCAAATCCTGGTAAACCACTTCTTCTATACATTTTAGTGATAGATTCAACACTAGGTGCTCTCCTAGCAGACATGATGATAAAGAAAAGGAAAGAGCTATTTACTACATTAATCAAACTTTGGTAGGGTATGAGATAAACTATTCTTCAATTGAGAAAGCATGTCTTGCATTAGTCTTAGCTTTTCAAAAGCTGAGACATTATATGTTGAGTCACCAAACTAAGCTCATAACACACATTGATCCATTGAAGTATCTATTAAGTAAAGCAACATTAACAGGAAAAATCACCAAATGCGTGATGATTTTAAGCGAGTTTTGAGTATGTGGATCATAAGGCTATAAAAGGACAATTCATTGCTGACCAACTAGTAGAATCCGCTATTCCTGATCATCAACCTGTTGTCTCTGAGTTCCCTGATGAAGCAATTTTTACCATGGAAGCATCAACAATAGGATTTTGGAAATTATTCTTTGATGGATCATATACAAACCATGGTGTAGGAGCAGGGATAATACTCATCACTCCGAAAAGGATGATGTATTAGAATAAAGAAGAAGAAATTATAGAAGACTCCAATTATCATAGATTGTGACTTTAAGACTGAAGATGAACATAAAAGGAGCAATATATGATGGTTTGAATGTCACCAATTCAGGATATGAAGAGATAGAAAGGAAAACTTTACCCAAGGTTGAGTGGTCTAAAGAAGAAGGGGATGATATATAGCCGAGGACTCTTCATGTAGTCCAAAGGACCAATAAATGGCTGAATAAACAAAGGGAAGCCAAACCCCAAATCATACAAGAAGAAGCCTCTGAAAAAGCCTTCAAAGTTATTAGTCCAGTTTGTGTTTTTGATAATTTTGTTCCAATCTATGATGCAGATAAACCAAACCCAAGAATTCAACTCCTCGTAGAACCCCTGAAAAACCTATCACAACCCGCCTTGCAGTACCTGTAACTAGATCCAGAACTAAGGCTAAAAATAAAAGGGGGATGTCTAGCGATGAGGTAATTTACATCGAACTGGAGAAAGGAAAATATTCAAACTTTAGCACGCCAGCTATGGATTCAGAGCAACAAAAAGATGACATAGTGGATTTAGATGATTTTAACTAGGAGATTATGCATACCCCCACAAACTCAACTAATGTTAAATTTGTATAAAATATTACCCTGTAATGGATGACAACATCAGTGAACAAGAAGCGTAGTATAGTGTTAGAAACACTGAGAGGGGGGGGGGGGGAATAAGTGTTTNATATTACCCTGTAATGGATGACAACATCAGTGAACAAGAAGCGTAGTATAGTGTTAGAAACACTGAGAGGGGGGGGGGGTGAATAAGTGTTTGGCAATTTTATTTATTTCAGCAACTTGAAACTTAAATCAAAATAGATAGCAGATAAAGCATAACACAACAACACATACCACAAGATATGTTTACGGGGAAACCTTGATCAGAGGAAAACCCCGGTGGGAATTAGTACCCACAAATAATTGTACTAGTCTTATGAACTTGTTAGAGTTCCTTTGCCCCTATAGGAGAAGTCATTACAATGCTTAGTACAATGAGCCTGTTAGGAGTCTTTTACAAAACCCTGTTAAAGGTGAATGGCTCACTACTAGAGCTCACTTCCCAACAAGCAGAAGGCTATAACCTCCTGATAACAGATACACACTATATCCAAAAAGTGAACTATTGTTATGACAATGTTTGTCTAATCAGTTCTATTTATGCACTGATGCTCTATTCTCTTAAAGAGCTATATCTCATACTGATTTGTTTATACTATTCTTTTGTATATCTTTTCTGCATATTTTTTACTCTTACACTTAATACAAAATTGCATTTCAAGTATATATACATGCCTGAATAAACACGACTGAAAACAAGAACTTAGTCGGCCCAAAATACACATACACAATGCGTCCAAATGAATTGGCTTAGGTGTGTTTACATTAGTGTTAATAACACAATTACAAACATATTACAATAGGTGCATAGCCATTACAAAACAAAATAATATACGCTAATCAAAATCTGAAGTCGGCTCCAGGCTCTGTTTGCTGAGCTACTGGTGGCACTTGAACTTGCTGTAACTTCTCCGTACTGTCATATCTTACCATGCATGTATAAAATAAGCATAAAAACATATCATAAATCTTAATTAAAAATGCGCATACTCTAACTCGATCATACACATGTGCGCTGGTGCTCTGATCAACTGTATACCTCTGTTCTGTTATGCTTTCTATACTTAGCCAAATCTTGATCTTCAAAGTTTGTGAACTTACTGTCAAAAATTGATATGACTTTGTTGCCATAATGAAAACACAAAACTAGTCATATAATCCCTGTAGTGTCAAATTTCCAACAATCTCCCCCTTTGTTATTAATGGCAACAAAGGAATGTGGCCAAGTTACTAAACTTTGACTTGACACAAAAAACTGCAAGTTTACTGTACATGATCATACCTTCGGCTATATACACCATACTCCTTTATATACTCTACTCCCCCTTTGACATTAGTGACAAATGTGCCAAAAATTAAAGTCCCTAAGTACTTACTTAGAGTACACATCTAGGTATGCAATCTGAAGATTCTTGATTTCTTGCTGCCAAAATGCCTTGAGTGCATCAACAGTCTGAAGATCGGCGCATAATGAATATGTGAGCTTCTCCATTTTTATCAGATCCATGCAGGGGCCTTGATCATATGTGACAATATTTGCATCAATCTATTTGATGTTCTCACTTAGTACATCTAAGGAGGGTGCAAGTGCATTTCTCAGTTGTGTTTGTCTGGTCCTTTTCTTGCTCATCTCTATCTTGGCTTTCTCAATCTTATCTATCTTCCCTTAATAGATTTTGTTGCAGATATTGATGTCTTGAGAGGAGGTTTCAACTAATTTCCTTATACTTTCAACCAAGATGTCTACTTCCTCAATCTTCTTGATGTGTTCAGAAGTGAATTTGCCTCTGTCCATACAATTATCTATCACATTTCTGCCTTTTGTTGCTAACTCTTTCATAATTGCTTGACCAATCTTCAATGAGTTGAGATCTAATGAGAAGTTCTTTACTAGTTCATCCAACCTTCCCTTTTTTTACTTTTCTTGTGCAATTATAGTAGCTGAGTCTACTAGACTTGTGAAGTTTTCTTTGAAGCTTGTCAAGATACTATCGACATCATCAACTGATTGAATATTTTCCAATTTCTTCTTTGTTGGCACAAGGTTGTTTAAAATTTTTACTGACTCAAGAAAGAGAGTATTTCTCATAACTTGTTTCTCTTTTGCTTTCTCCATGACTAATACACTTATTTCGATCAAGTCTTCTTCTCCCCATGCATCTAGATTTGCTGAGTCAGGGGTCAAACTTGACAACAATGATATTGATGGTTTAATAGATAGAGTGAATATAGCATTTTGACTTACATCCATACATTCACTTTTTAATAAGATCACCATAGAGGGTGGTTCATTAGATTGATTATCTTCCTCATTATTCAAATTAGTTGAGTCTATTGAAAGAACTTCATCTTGCTGCAAGGAGGTATTATTAGTGCATACCTTCTTAGTTTCTTTAGTGCTGACAAATGATTTTTCAAATTTGTTCAAGTCATTATCTGAATCTGTCATTGTTATCTCAACATTATTAATCATAATGGTTTCATCTGTATCCTTGACTGTATCTGAGGGTGATGGAACTTTGGGCGCAGAATCTTGTGGACCTGTCATAGGCACATTGACAATCTCTGATTCTTTTTCTTGTTTGGAAGGAGCTGGAGTCACTTTAGTTGTAGGTGTCATTGATGGATACATGTGTTTGTCCAAAAAAACTTGCTCGAAAGCTCTTTCAGTCTCTTTACCAACCAACTCATACTCTTTATTCATAATGTTAAGAGTTCTTATTTTGGTTCTTAGATAAGGTTTTACCAGATTTAACAGTATTGCCTTCTCATCATGTGAGAAAATAGGGAGAATATTATCTATTGTTTCCTCTCTAATCCTCATATCTTCTTCTATTTCTTGTCTTTTTAATAAGTCAAGTATGTTCCATACTCTATCTAGAATGTCTGTCTTAAGTTCCAAAACTGACCTTTTAAACTTGATCATATGAGAGATAATCATAGAATGTATTTCTGATTTATCTATCTCTTGGTACTTGTCATAGACATTTGTAACTGAATCTAGTCATCCTTCATTAATGATTATGTTCCTTAAGATTTCAATACTAGGTTTGAATCCTACCTTAGAAGGGCTTGAGTATTCTTTACTTTGCTCCGTGTTGTCCTTGAGGATGGGTGGCTTGTGGGAACTTGCTTCCTTCTTCTAGTAATCTTGCTTGGTACCGAAGGTGGAGAGGGTTCCAGGTCAATAGTAGTAGAGGGCACAAATGTGCTCTCATAAGACTTCTTCTTTTTCTTCTTGTGGATATCATCAATTTTTTCTATTTTGACTTCTGCAGGTGTTTTCTTAAGTTCTCTTGCAATTTTAGCTTACCTAGCTTTATCTAGGTCTTCTTGGGTGACACCATGAACTTTTAGAATGTTAGAGGTAATCCTTGATGCTTTCCTCTTATTGTCAGCACTATATAGGACATAATCAACTTGATTTGTCTTTTCTCTGTATGTGCCCCATCTAGGCTCTTTTGGATCTTTAGGCGCAGATAGAAGGATTTGTGCATATCCTTCCAAAACATGTTCTTCTACTTCATAACCAAGTGGGTGAATCTATTTGGTTCTTGGCTCAACTACTTCCATGCAAGTACAGTCTGTTTACACTATGAAGCATATGGTGTCCTTGTATTTTTCAACTATCTTCTCCGGTATTCTAAACCTCTTCTGCATATTGATTCTGAATGTATTGATCTCCATATCCATAGATTCCTTTACACTACTTTCTGATGTAGCTTTTAATGAAATTTGAGACAAAGTAGATTTGCTCTTGTCTAGGTAAAGATTAGAGAACTTACCAACAATGTGGAAGTATAAGTATATAATCAACGAGCCAAATCTGAATATTTTGCTTTTGTCATGCTTGATAGCTTTAATATTCTCAATTAGTTGTGCGCACAATATCTCACAAAGGTTATATTGTGTGTTATCTCTTGCCATCCTTATTGCTGCCAGAACTGTAGCTGTGGATACACTATTAAGTCTACTTGCGTGCTGAAACTTGTAACCAAGTATCATGGTGATGAGTTTGATGTCTTTCTCCACAATAGGATCAACAACCATTCCACGCCTATCGCTTCTAGATAAGCATGCTTGCTCAACCCGTTTCTTGACATCCTTCCCCGTGGGAAGAATAGGTCTAACCTTAGAGAATCTGGTCATCTCATGAATGAGGTCAGTAGTAATACAAACATGAACATCACCAATCCAAAATAGATCATCATGAATCCTACTGAGTAGAATTTTAACCCATTCTGGTTCATAGAACTCATGCACATTTGTATGCTCAAAAATAGGGTTATCAGTGAGATGTGAGAATTCATCCTTGAATGAGTAATCTGGTTTCATCATAGATTCCATGAGCATCGTTATACTGTTGTCACCAATAGACTCCTTCTTACAGTAAATGTAAGTGCGTATGTCCTCAACATGCACAACTCCTAACAAAGTCTTGGAAAATGCCCCTTCTACAACATCTAAAACCGACTTGAATGAATGATTTTTAAACACAAATCTCTTCCTTTCAGTAATTTCAAAGACTACATGAGTTTCCATACTTACTTGTTGATTTCTTAAGTAGGGTTCACTGAAGTTCTGAAATGACGCGTCTGTGATAGGGTTCCATTTCAACTTCAATTCACTTTGCTAACCAACCAACGGTTATCCTTCAACACTTCGATGCATATTTCTCTTGTTCTCTCCGAATGCTCAATCTTGAATGTAGAAATGAAGATATGAGACCTTTTGGTGACTTATAAATTGAATTACTGCAAATAATGCTCGCTGTCGTAATACAAATTTCAACTGTGAATTTCAATCTTAGTTCATATTTAAGTACAAGCTATGCACTCATGCATACTTCCTTAATTTGTGACCAGATACATGAATTCATAGGCGCATACTAAGAGGTGAGTATACCAGCCGCGTAGGGGTTTAGAGCTTGAATAGCTCCCCCTATGACCATGAGGGTCATCTTATCCAAAAGTAGAAGGTGCATCCACTATGGATGCATCTACCACTTTGACAACACTATCATCTTTCTTTACCTCAACCCAAATCTTTCTTGAATCTTCTGTAGCTTTCCCAAACTTAACTTCTCCAGATTCTTCAAATAGTGATCCTTTAGGCTTTTCTTGTCTTTGCATTCTTGATCTGCAAAACCTTGAGATATGTCTAGCTTTGTTACATGAGTGGCAAATGATTGGAGGTCTATTGATATGATTTACCATGCTGCACTACTTGGCTGTGTGTCTATTGTAATTACATATCTGACATGTAATGTTCTGATAGTTTCTCGGAGGTTGATTTCTTTGATTGTATTGAGTCAGATTTCTTTGGTTCTACTATGACTGATTTCTTTGACTTGTTCTACAATGTATAGCCCTATGAAAAAATTTATTACAATAATAACAATAGCCATTGAAGGGTCTTACCTCTTTACAATCTCTTGCCAAATGTCCATGCTTGTTACAAGCATAACAAGTTCGGTTAACTACCTTGTGTTCATATTTAGGTGATTCAGTTTTAGCTTCATCAAAGTTCTCAGTTTTCTTTGCTTCTGTAGATTCTTCTTGTGATTTCTTTCTTTCTTGCATTGTATTTATTTCACTTTGTGCTACACTGTATCCAACACCAGTATGTATTTATTGAATTAGATCAAAACTTGTGTGTAGTTTTTCAATATGATTCTTTGCTTATGTCAATTCAGATTCTATCTTTTTCTTGATGTTTTCCAACTCCAAGATCTTCATATTTGCTTGCATAAGTTCTTCATCTAATTGTTTACTTTCTTTGGTCTTTTCTTCAATATCTATTAGGCTATCTGTTAGCTGTTCATTCAAATCTTCAATCTTATCCTTCAGAGACATGTTTTCTTTATTCATATTTTTGACCATTTTTCCCAAATCATTCGTAGAGCAATCTTTCAAATCTTTTCTTAATTTTTTTATAATCATTTGTGAGCCATCAACTTTTAGTTTTAGTTCTTCATTTTCTTTTTCAGATCTGTCAAGATCTTCAAGGGCTGCTTCAAGATTCTTTTTCAGATGTTTCAATTCTGTTCAATCCATGATCTCCTCAAGTGGTTAAAATTTCTTTTAGAGGACCAAAGCTCTGATACCAATTGTTAGAAACACTGAGAGGGGGGGGGGGGGGCAAATCAGGGTNGGGGGGGGCAAATCAGTGTTTGGAAATTTTATTTATTTCAGCAACTTGAAACTTAAATCAAAATAGATAGCAGATAAAGCATAAAACAACAACACATAACACAAGATATGTTTACGGGGAAACCTTAATCGGAGGAAAACCCCGGTGGGAATTAGTACCCACAAATAATTGTACTAGTCTTATAAACTTGTTAGAGTTCCTTTGCCCTGTTAAGATCACTCATTACAATGCTTAGTACAATGACCCTGTTAGGAGTCTTTTACAAAACCCTGTTAAAGGTGAATGGCTCACTGCCAGAGCTCACTGCCTGACAAGAAGAAGGCTACAACAACCTGATAACAGATACACACTATATCTAAAAAGTGAACTGCTGTTATGGCACTATTTTTATGATCAGTTCCATTTATGCACTGATGCTCTAATCTCTTAAAGAGCTCTATCTCATACTAATTTGTTTATATTGTTCTTCTGTATATCTTTTCTACATATTTTTGACTCTTACACTTAATACAAAATTGCATGTCAAGTATATATACATGCCTGGATAGACGTGACCAAAACAAGAACTTAGTCAGCCCAAAATAAACATACACAACGCTTCCAAATGAATTGGATTAAGCGTGTTTACATGAGTGTTAATAAAATAATTACAAACATATTACAATAGGCGCATAGCCAATACAAAACAAAATATATACGCTAATCAAAATCTGAAGTCAGCTCCATGCTCTGTTTGCTGAACTGCTAGTGGCACTTGAACTTGCTGTAACTTCTCTATACTGTCATATCTTACCATGTGTGTATAGAATAAGCATAACAACATATCATAAATCTTAAGTACAAAGCCACACATTCTAACTCGATCATACCCATGTGCGCTGGTGCTCTGGTCAAATGTATACCTCTGTTTTGTTCGGCTTTCTATACTTAGCCAAATCTTGATCTTCAAAGTTTGTGAACATACTGTCAAAACTTCATATGACTTTGTTGCCATAATGAAAACACAAAAATAGTCATATAATCCTTGTAGTGTCAACTTGCCAACATATAGTCCCTGTTTCTATACTCATGAGAGATATGGTCAGCAAGTATGCAACAAAAACCCCTAAAGTCAAGAAGTTAAAAACCATTTCCAGGTTAGATGTTGATTCCAAAACTCATAGATGGGCTACCAAATTTTCCATACCTAAGGTTGGAGAAGAAATTCAAGATCCCACTATTGATGATTTTGAGGCGGTGAAGGTGGATTTGGGAGTAATGAACAGGGAGTCAGACAATCATCATTTTAAAATGTTGGTTAAGAGAATGCTAACCCACTCATAGAAGGACATTAAAGACAAAAAGGAACTAAAGAAAATCATCAAAAACATGGCGGAATACATTGATGCTTTCAAAAACCTTGGACCTCATCCCCTAGTAGAAGCTCCTCAAGTATTCGATCCTACTTCTCCTGCCTGCAAGACAGAAGCTGCTGAATCAAATTCAGAGAGGGAAGGCATTGGCAGTTTCCATTGATGAATGAGTTGATGGAGTGCTTAAGGAAGGAGGTAAGTTCATTCGAGAATCCAGAGTGGTGTTTGATGATATTCATGCTCTGATATATGAACTTCAGAACCAGTCTTGGGTATGGGAAACTGATGAATCTAAGTAGGTAGATGTGTCCTTATAGATTTGGGAAATATAAAAATATGGTGTCCACAAATTTCTGTTAGAAAAACCTCTGAAATTAGTCGACAATTGCTTACTCTTTGCCTTGAAGAAGAATATAGACTGGAAAATATTGTATTTAAGGCAACAATATTAGAAGCCAAGAAAATGGAGAAATAATTGCACGAGTTGAGCGAAACCATAACAAAGGATGTGAGGTGCATCAGTGATACCTACATTTGGCATGACAACAAGGTTGAAAATGACATAAATGCAGTAGTGAAAGCATTTGAAAATATATTGGGATCAGTCAAAACATAGGGTAACCAAACTCTAGGTGATTTCACCAAGGTGGCAAGAACATAGTCTACGCTTTATCTCTGTGTAGATCAACTTCCAAAATATATTGATAGAGTGGCAGGGCTAAAATGGGAAAAAGAAGCTTGGAAGATGCATCTTCTACACATGAAGAATCCTAACATCCTGACATTTTAGGAGTTCATGAATGCGTACAAGGATTGGAAGAATGCACGTGGCACCAACCTAGAAATTGGGCATAGCAATGGACAAGAATCAACTCTTACAGCCTGATAGTTAGTCAGTTTCTTTTAAAAAGTTTGCTACTGGGGGACATGTGTCCAAACTATTTTAAACTATAACTAGGAGGTCTGTTTTGAACCTACCCAGTTATTCCTTTTAAAAAAATATACATTTTCTCTGCAAGAACTAAAGAGGGTTCCAATAAAAACTATTTTTTGATATATGTTTCAAATATAATATGTTATATGATAGCTTTGAAATGGAAAGGTGTTGTCTTTGAATATAAACATCTATTGAGAATATATGGAAGCAATTTGAATCAATGTGTTTGAATTAATTAAGTATTTATTCCTGTGTGAATGATTTATTTTGTGCCATAATTATCTTTATTCGATTTTGAAGTAAACAAATGCATATCAAATTTGAACTACGGTGATTATTGTAGGAATCTAAAATTGCGGTGAACATAAAACTTTGATTGTTTGCATTAGATAAATTTAAATCTTTATTAAGCACTCTCCATCGATGAATAATTTAGAGTGACCTTAATTGCTTTCTCATTAAAAGGATATGTGTTTGCTAGATTAGAAATAATTTATTGAATATTTCAAAGGGAGATGTACCTGATTAAAAATTTAGATGGAAGCAATCAGTGTATGCTTACCCAACTTTTGTTGATAGACGTATTTATTTGCGGGCTAGAGTCATAAGTAGGAAATTATATATGTTTTCATGAGAAACAAATCTGTTTGCCAATAGTTGTTCAACATAGTGGTGGTTTGTGACATGGCTTAATCGCCTCCTGTGTCTACTATATGTCTAGTGGTTGTATCGGGCATTAATAGGTCAATATTTTGGTGTAATGACAACCACTAGTTGTAACAAGTGGTATCTGAGCTTGGTCATAGGTTTGAACCTCGTGCTTGTGTTGGGGGGGGGAGGTTGTTACAATGGTGAGAAAGACTGATTGCACCCTTGGTCTCCTTGGTTTTTCAGTGCAACAATGGTTTATGACATGGATTAACCACCTCTTGTGTCTTCTATATGTCTAGTGGTTGTATCAAGCATTAACATGTCAATATTTTGGTGCAACGAAATTCACTAGTTGTAAAAATATCATGTAATCAAGTGATCAATATCATGTGATCAAGTGATCAAACAAAATGCCAATCAAGTGTGTCACTTAATCATCATGCAATCAATGCCAAATAGTCAAATACAAAAACTTTCATGAGCAATGCATAAGTTAGTGTTTGGGCAACAAGGACAACACAAGGGTAGGAACAACATTTACAACCACACTTAATTTTTTTTACCATTTGAAAATTGGGTTTTAAAACCCGCTTTACACATCCTCATCTTTGCATCTCTAAGTTGCAAATCAGATTTTAAAAATTGATTTGCACATTGAACACCAACTTACTAGTTGTAAATTGGGTTTTAAAACCCAATTTGTACATCCTTGTGCATTCCCACATGTAGGTCAAGATTTAAAACTTGACGTGCAACATTTTGTACTTGCATTTCTCCTCACACTTGTCAATTGAGTTTTAATACCCTATTGGCATACCCTTTACGAAATTGTCACATATAGTTTGGATTTTAAAACCCAAACTGTAACTTCACTGCCTTAGTCAATTCTACCCTCATGCACTTTCAACTTTTTTCTCCAACATTTACATGAATGTCATCAGAAATTGATCAACTTTTGGAATTATTCAATTGAATAATACAGATCCATTTCAGATGGCAAATCCTTCTCCAATCCATCTCCAACTACACATCGGGACTAGGTGACTGAGAAACACATGCTACCTTGTAATAATATGAAGATTTATTAAAAAAAGGATGATAATTAAGTCATGTCTACTGACACTTAGTATATTTTTCATATTTTCTAGAATATGCATTATGTAGTTTTGTTTTGACATATTACATGTAAATTGAAAAAATATAATTACATGTAACAACAAGTAGGATTGTACTATTGAAAAAGTCATAGTTATTTATTCTTTTCTCACATTTTTCTCCTAGCCTTTCCTATATAAATATGTGAGTGTTGATTTGTAAATAATCATCTTTTGCATAGCAACAAAACTCTGTCGCTTTGAAAGTGCATGAGGGTAAATTTGACCTGGTGTTTGCAATCTCCTATTGCTGATTACAGATCCATTTAAGTTTACATGAATAAGTATATCACCTAATGTGATTGAATAATACCTCGGATGCTCGGTAATCTCTGTTCTTGGTTCTTGCTAACCAAATTCACCTTTTGATGTTCTGGTTCATGAAACTTTCAATTTGATCCATAGATGTGCTTGTATGCTTCAATCATCCTCTCATTCATTCACACATCACATAATAATGAATGATTGCATCATCTATTTATAAGATAGATTGACCTAATCAAGTTTCACGTAAATCAATATTAACTCTAAGATCACAGGTTTACAACTTTACCTTGATCTCCTAGTCTATGTATTTTAAATCAGTTAGACTGTTTAGAGCACTTACATTCATGTTTCTTGTCCCTAAATAAATGGTTAAAAAAAAAAATCAAGACTCTATAAATAGAACAGGACTGTTTTATCTGACGTGGAAGTCAGATCCACTTTTTGCGGGTTGCAACTGACTTTCGGTTACTGTAGGTCGGTTATGCTGTGAAGTCAGTTAGACTATTTCTCGGTGTTCCTACTTGAACTGTCTCTCGAGTTTCTCTTTGACTATTCTCTCAGTTTGCACTATGACCTGCTTGTCGGGTTCCACTTTCGAGTTCCTCTTTATCCTTTCCACTTTGTAATTTCGGTTTACACACAAAATTGTGTCATCGGTTTTCTTTGTACTTAACAGTTTACGGTGATCTTTTATATCTACATTTTCAATTTTCTCTTTGTCTTGTCTTTCGGTGTATGCTTACTGAAAGTGTTATTTGCATATTAATGGAAAAATAATGTCATCAGTCTTTTCTAACAATGTATTTTTCAGGTCATGATGTACTATAGATGCTCCCTCCTACGAGGACCAGCAATCTGACGTCATTGCCGACTGTAATGTCAGAAACAAGGAGCATGCAAACATCCACATTTGCACTGTCTATAGCCGGTAGATCCTTGTTTTTCTATATTCAGTTATGTGTTAATTATGATTTGATTTGTACTTTAATCTTGGGTGCATTTCATAGTGGGAATAATTTTGTGCAGTTGAAGATACACCTCCTCAGTATACAGAGACCAGTACTGGTGATAATTCACCATCATTTCCTGGATCTACCCATGTTGCTAGTACGTGAAAATTAGAGATGTCATTGTTGTTGACCAATGAAGATATGATTCCTTTAAAATTACCTAAGCTTCCAGGTACTTTAAAATTATTAGTATTTATATTCTAATTTTAATTTACTTATTCATAACTCATTTTCGATTGATGATCCCATGATGTTTTTGTAGGGAACAATGTTTTTTATGAAAAGATTAATGAGATGACATTGCTGCTATTTGGGCCCACCATACGTACAAGGTGGAACATCATATGTGAACTAACCCTATCCCACTGCTTTGATTTCATACATTTCTAGAATATTTTTCCTTTCATCCATTTCTAGAATATTTTTCCTTTCATCTATTTCTTGTACTATATTCAAGGTACACAACTTCAGTTAATTTGTTTAGCTAACAATTTCATTTTTTCTTAAAACATTGAATTTACAAGAAAAAAAAAAAAAGATCAGCTCATAAAATCTTTAGAGGAGCTCTTTGGAAGTAACAATTTTGACAGCACCAAAGTTCTTCACAGAGATTGCAAAAATCTAAAGACTGTGAAGGACACATACATAAGGAATCTAGTGAACAACCCAAAGTACAAGCCTCGTCCCATTATTCAAGAGAAGCAGTGGAAGGAATTCATTTTGGATGCAAAGGAGAAAGCGCAAAGTCAAAGAGGAATTACACCACTAAACACCAATAGAAGGTATGCGATAGTATTAAGTAGAATATAATTATGCACTAATTAGTGATCTTTATATTTATATAATCTAACATATTTTGAACTTTTCATAGAATGCAAGACACATCAAAGGTTACAAAGGCCAGACTAGAAAAGCATGGCCAACACAAACTTGGTTCTGGTGGTTATCTGAAACTTCAAGCAAGAATTGTAAGTAGCAGTAAATGAAATTTTGAATCAATTTTTTTATAAATTGCAAACAATTTTGTTTAATCAAACAGTACGTGCAGAATTGAGGATATTAAAAAAAATGCATGGCTCAGATTTTAATGTGGCACCCACAGAAGAAGACATAAAGATTGCTTTCAAGCAAGGCTATAAAGTCGTGGCTGAACGCCTACGCCAAGCATCCTGTGGCCAAACCCAATAGTTTGTTGCATCGGTTCACACACAGGTAAGTAGGCTAAATGAAAATTATTTCAAATTGAATACTTGCACGCTAATCTATTTGATGTTTATTTCAAACATAAATTGACTATTTTTGGTTTAAAAATAAAACAATGATAAAAATGTGCATGACATTGCAATGCAGCCTTCTAATCCTAGCATAGAACCTCCACATGATGAAGACCCTGATGTGCATCGCAGTGATGGAGGTATTCATTTTCTATTGAAAATTAATTGTGTAATTTTTAATACAATTTAACATGTTAAATTGAAATTGGTGTAACCTTCTTGTGTACATTTTAGAGCATGCAGAACGTCATGGTGAACGAGTGGAGGATGATCCAAGTGTTCACCATATTCAAGATGATGTGGCACTGTCAGGTAAAGAAAATCTTTGTTATGTTATTTTAATTTTTTTTGATCGATTTTTATATTCTTTTAATTAATGAAATACTCGTAACACTAATATAAAATGTTGTGAATTTAACCCATTTAGTTGTTATTGCAGCGGACCCCTCTTTGGCGCACCAGCGTCCTCCTACACACAGGAGGAGGCATTTATTGAGATCAGAAGAAGAAGAGGAGGGAAATGACAAAGATGTTGATGCTCCGCTTAGCCGTTACATTAACAAATTGAAGAAAAAACCAAAAAAGAAATGATTGCAATAAACCTTTTTTTATAATGAAATAACGTTGTCTTAATGAATGTAATTGTGTGCTACTAAATGTTGATGAATTATTGATGAATGTCCAATTGTTAATAAATTTTAGGTGTTATTGAATGTTATGTGATTATAATGATTGAATCTTATATTTCATAAATGGATGAATGAATGAATGTTAGATGTTAATGGGGAATTTAGAGTTATGTTAGGGGGGGTGGGGCCAAATGAGCTTCTACCTTCATGTGGTTGGTCTTGTTAAGTATAGAATATTAAACTATTCTCAAAACCAAGTGAAGCTCAAACTAAACCAATGTAGATTCAATGGTCAAACACACCTACTAGTCCTGTTCCACATGGATTTAATGGTAAAACACACCTACTAGTCCTATTCCATTGTCAATATGCAACTTTATGACTGTCCTTATCCTATTCAAGTTGGCTTTCCTATTTTACTATTTGTTGCTCATTGCTTTGTTTGGACTAATGTACAACATCTTTCAATGTCCTTCATGAGATACACTAGATTTTCTATGCCGAAGGAACATTGTTAGTACTCCTTGTACATGACTGTCCTCACTTTGATGTCTATTATATCTGCATGAATGTTGCTCTGTTACATATATGTTGCTCTCATAATGAGATAGATATAACCATTTTAGATGTTGCTTATTTTGTTTTCCATTTCACCTCAATTCCTTGACACCGTTAAATTGCTCCAGCATCTTCATCTTATGCAACTATTACTGTTGTCGCCAAGTAAAATAAAATGTGCTCCTTTAAAAGGAATAACCACACCAATACTTTGATTTCACTATTCTGACATCCGAGTTGGGTTGCAATAGAGAGCGGACAGTCCACGTCATTCCTTTGGTATTGTTAGCATGCCTTTTGGTTCTTTACATTTTCTCCTACACTCCAGATGAAGGTGGGTTGTTTTTGTGAATTATATTTTCATTTTTGCCATTAACACCTTTTGAATATTGTCGTGTGTAGCATACTGGTAATCACAATGTTATTTGTCATTCATTTATATAGTACACTTCAAAGACTAACCTTCTGGTTTAGCCAAGCTCTCAAATAAACACACGCAGGGAGTACGTTGGAACAAGTTGAGTATAGCTTTACATCGACCAATTGCATTTGATTGTAAGTTTCGAGAGCCTTTTCAACAATTTCAATTTGTGCATATCCTAAAAAGCAATTAGTAACTATATTTGAAATGTTAATTGTAGTTCTTTTCATGTAATTTGGAGATGAGAGTTAGTTGTTTTCAATTACCCTATTCATTGATAAAAAAATTATTTTATTCTCAATAATGTTAGAAGGGTTTGGTTGTTACACATGTACAACATTGAACATTTATATACCTTGATCTTCTTGCTGCCACATTCTTTTAATTTTATTTTCAAGTCTACATATTATGTCCACCAAACCACTCCTTGATAATAAATCTACAACATCCTCCATACAATCCAAGAAATCACATGACCCTAAATTATTTTTGAAAATATTTTTCAAGTTTGAATGTCGATATATATAGTTTCCTAATCAGTTAGTTTGATATTTCAGATTATTTATTTGAATCATACTCACTGGTAAAGAACAAGTAATGCAATAGTCATAACATGTAAACAAACTTCATTGTAATGAAAGTATTAAGATGATTTATTCTCATTACAAACTGAAAAATAAATGATCTCTGAATCGTAACAAACCTAAAACTATATTACTTAAAACTGAATTTCTAGGCAATATAAATTTGCAATATTCCTTCTTTAATGCAAGCACCAACATATCTGAATTTTTTGACTCGAACTTATCTTTTCACCAATTAATCTTCCTCTTATTTGTAGCCAAAATAGTCATCATGGGTTTGATGCAAAGGGTGGACTCAGGACAGTCAATATCATGATCAATGTCATGTCTTTTATGAAATAAATAGTGCTCTAGGAGGCTGCTATGGTGCCAAATTCACCACTGAACATGTAATCATACCTCCAAAACTACTTAGAAATGTATGGCAACAAGAAAGAACTTGTATGATTGGATATTTCTCAAGATAGCTTCTAGATACATGGTGTAGATGTTTACTATATGCATGCATAACTGTAAGTGTAGATAGATAATTGGTTATAATGCATTACTTATATCCATTAGATCTAACCCATCTCTTCCCCTCTTGCAGGTTCTAGATCAAATAGGAGCATACTGGAGTCATACATGGATAAACACTACTTATTATCTTCAAGCAATGCATGGTACCATGTTAATTATGCTCATTTGATTTATGCATGTTGATAGTTAGCCATAGATCTTTAGGAGTTGGCTATGCTCATGACATGTGTGAGCTCAAATGAATGCTTTACTCTCCTTCTAGCACATATTTGGTATTTATGATCAAAATTTGAATATGATCCTAATATATATATATATATATATATATCATTTCATTCATTAGATAGCTTAGTTTCATTCTTTCCCTTTCATGTACTTTCCAATTTCAGCTCAAGGAATGAATACAAATACTTATCTATCATAGAAGGTACTCTGCAAAGCCAGGTGAGATGGTCGATTTTACCTTGATCCTCTATAAATTTGAATGTTCAATTGACAATAAATGTTGTTCAAGACGCCTCTAGTTTTGTTTTTTGCTCTAGGTTTATTTATTGGAATTTAGAAGCCAAATACAAATGAAAAAACATCGATCAAGGTACCAAACCATGTGAGATATCATTCATTTAGCATAGAAAAGTTGAGGACAATGACTTATAATTTCAGCCAATAGATTGGACAAGGAGGTTTCGGAACTGTGTTCAATGGAAAGTTAGTGGATGGAAATGAAATCAATGTAAAATTATTGTCCTCTTCATCCAAGCAAGGAGTGGATGAGTTCCTTAATGAGGTACCACATATATCTACCTCTTTTTGTGTTCTAATTAAAATCAAAAGTGTATTTGTGCATTTCTTTAATGTTATGCTATTTTTTCACCAAGCAAATTGATCTTATATCGAGAGTGAATCACAAGAACTTGGTATATTTTCTTGGCTACTCTAACTCCTCCAAGGAGCGTATGCTTGTTTACGAGTACATAGGACAATAATTCATGGATCACCTCTACGGTGCGTTAACAACTTTAAGTATAAAGTGTTTAACATATGGAAGGGGTACAAGAGAACTCATTTGGATCTCAAATAATGTTTTTGGTAGGTTCTTTGGAATATCCCTCTACCCTACCTTGGAAATATAGGATTCAAATAGCCCTAGATGCAACAAAGGTACATACCTACTCTGTTTAGCAAAATTTACAAAGGGTCTTTAACGCTTTCATCTTTTATAACCCTCTAATATAGTTTAAAATAACTTTTGAATGTATTTTGTTTCAAGGACTGGAGTACCTGCATTGGAGGGCCTCACTAAAAATCATTAACATAAATGTGAAGAGTTTAAACATCCACTTGGACTTGAATATGAGGGAAAAAGTTGCAGATTTTGGGCTTTCAATAATTCTCCAAGATTATGTGATCTCTCATGTGACTACCACGATTAAAGGAACAATGAGATACATGGATCCAGAGGAGATATATTTACGCCCTATCAAATTAATTTTCTTTTTGGGTTGCAGTACAAATTGACCTAACAGTTTGAAACTTTAAATTGATAAAAGGGCTACTTAGAGATTATTATAACTTTTTTTATTGATTGAAGGTATTTTAGCACCAACAAGTTGACAGAGATAATTGATGTGTATAGCTCTGGAGTGGTCTTGTTAGAGATAATATGTGGAAGAAGACCAATCGAATCTACAGATTGTGAAGAAGTCAAACCTTGTGAGATGGGTACGATTTAATCTTGACATCCATCTTGAACAATTTAGCATTTTATATTTAGAAAGACTGACAAACAATATGTTCATATAGGTAATGCTCCATACAAAGGCATCCCAAAATCCTCCTCGTCACATGATAGACATCATAGATAAGAGGTTGGTTTTGGGTAAAAATGAGATAGAATGTTTCAATTATGTTGTTAATCTAGAACTTAAATGTGTCAAGAGAGAAGGAATATTATGCTGTTATTCTAGCACTCAATTATGTTGTTAATCTAGCACTAGTTCTGAGCTATTTCATGTTGGAATATTTCTCTTCTATACAAAAAAAATATAGTAGGACAATATTGTAACTTTAATTCATCCAAACTTAGTTTTTTTTACACCCAATTCAAAACAATTGTGATGCAGAGGTAAGGGTGGAGGACAATTTTTTCAACAAATGAATGATTCAATTAGTTCAAGGATTCAATACTTCAACTACGCTTCAAAACTCACCAAGTGCTTCAAAAGACTACAAATGAGAACAACCCATTCCCATAGGCAATTGTGAATAGATATGATCTAACTTGGTTAGATTATGAAGGATTCAAATGGTTATGGATTTCTCCCAAACACCCAAGAGTCCAATCTACCAAAACTCCCTAACAGGCCTAATTGCTTTCAAGTAGGTCAACAACAAGCTTAGTAAATTCCTAGCTCCAAACTTTCTGAAACACTCTGCAAATAAACCATAGATTTAGATGCCCTTTATCTCATACTCAAACATCCCACAAGCATTTAGTCTGTTGTTTTGGACCAAATACTGGTGTCATGACACTGTACCCTACAATTTTGCACAAAAGAGGCAATTTAACAAAGCAACTATAAGTTAAATGCATCCCCAAGACCTCAAACCCTGGACGTTCACTTATTTTGATTCCAAGTGCCCAAATTCCCAAGCAATTAGACCCAAACCTCTTACAACATCAAAAACCCCAAATTACTCCTTACAAACCCTTATTTCTAGGGCTTCCTCAATGTCTTATCTCCAAGTACTCCTGCACCAAATTGACACTTGATTCACCTATCATACATCATCCTAAGACACTTCCAATCATAAAATGTACCCCTTATTAAGGAATATTTCCCGCTACCATACTGTAGCAAGAAAAACCCTTATTTTTCCTTCAACAAATCAATGGTGATCACCTGTTTCATTACTCATACACATGAATTGTTAGAAAAGTATGATACATGTCAAATATACATCATCCCATGAAGTAAAGGCCTTAAGAATTCATGGGATGATCATTTGCTAAGAAGAAATCAGAATACTTGCTAGAAACTTCAAACTATGACTGTCAAAATTTGAAAATGTACAAAACAATAACACCAAATGTTACTCAAAGCATTCAAAAGTGTATAAAAATAATGTACCAAGCTTCTTCAATGCATTGTAGTCTTTTTTTCAATCAAAACACTAAACAACTATGCCAATAGACTTCAAGGATTTGCATAAAACTGAATTTTTATTAATCCAGTGTTCTATTCATACACCTCGAGGTCTCATCTGCTTGTACAATGCATGCTTCAAATACACATGGTTACTTTGTAACCACATCAACCAAATTTGGGTGGTTGTGTTGTTTGTAACTACAAAATGACCTCCTAAACAAGTTTCCCTCTAAAACACAATATAAACGTTGTATTTCAAATGTTTAAATTTTCAAATAAGCAAAAAGGCTTTATTTAATAAGAAATCCCCTATTATTGATGCCTAATGACTTTAATGAATTCAAAAAACTATCCTAGACTCTATGACTCTGCATTTCATCCCATGGACTCTGTTGGTCCTTATACAATCAACATTTGGTCCTTTTAAAACATTGATAACCTTTACAATTTAACTTTATTTCATGACTTTAAAAGCCATTATAGGCTCTAAGACCTTTTAGTTGATCTGCTTGCCACCCATGGAGCCTTTTTTCATCTTCCTTGTCCTCTGATCCTATTTGAATGCTTCCAAGGTCTTCATGTTCTGATTGGATGTTCTTGGTGCCCCTACACCAAATTGTTAAAGAAATCCAAGAAAATCTTGAAGTAATGAACACAATATTTAGAGACAAATTGGACTTATATGATAGGAAGCTTGGTAGGCCCTAGCATATCACATGGCATTCTGATTAGACTGCAAGAGATCAATCAAACAGTTAGGACATAGTAAATGATAGTTCTAAATGCATGATGGGCTTAAGATCACATGTTTCATCCTTTTCCTTCTCTTCCCATTTTTTATTGGGATTATCAGACAGTAAGCAAACAACCAGCTCTTGGAAATTTGAGTCTTTTGAGGAAATTTGTATGCAGTACATTGATATGGTCTAATCTATAATCTACCTTGTTCAAAAGGAGAAAGTTGAACCAAGAAAATGTGACAGAAATTCTGAATCAGAAAAATGTCATAATGGGCATATTCAAATAGATATTGAAATGTCCCATCAAAAAGGTACTTTGATTTGTGTGATCTCTTCAGATTCCCTTTGTATGCAATATCAAATACTAAGTACAATTGATTCAGTTTTAAAGCACTTTTTTCTTGATTTCATCTGTGTCATATCTAGGCAGCTCAGTGCTTAGAGTTGCTATGTAATTGTTGATTCCTTCTCATACATGTTCTCACCTACTCTCAGTGCATGTTATAGCAGATGGCTATGGAAAAATAAGTACCATATGCCTTTTATAGTTTTTAGATTTATTCAAGGAAAACACAATCTATAGATTTCTTTTAAAACTGAAACAAATTACCATGCAAAGTAGACAAAGAGAATGGAAGGATAGTACCGATTTTGTCCTTCAAAATTGCTAGGTAATGGTGTGAAGATTACTTCTTCAAATCTGCCCTAAATTGATCTCCAAACTCTCTTTAAGTCTGCTCAAATTCATTTTTCTCATCCAACGATCTTGCTGAAGGAAGAAGGCTACATTATGTTTTTGGTTGCTTCTTACCTTCTCCAAGTCCCTCTAATATATGAGCTTATTGAGATAAATTCTTGGCCTCTCAAGTTGGCCGACTTGGGTCCATAATAATAATATATATCCTATTATATTATTTGCTCCATATATAATTATTAAAAACAATCCTTAATAATAAATATAACCTTTTATATTTATTATTATTATCCAACCGATTTTATCATAATTAAATATATCAATAATATATCCAAGATATTAATTATTATTATTGCCTCTTTGTCCAATGCATTGATCTTTGTCGTAAAGGCCAAAACATTAACACCCCCTCTTGGACTTGAGGAAAAGATCAACCTATAGATCTCCCATCTATAGTAGGACTCAAAAACATAACTACAATGGATTCCTTATCCAATAGTGTCATAGATATCACATCTATCATCTTATCAAACATGATGAAAACATCACACATGTATTCCATCAATCCATGATAATATTCTGAATATCAAGTACCGATGATATTCATCAAGTGCTCTGAGTATTGGCCTATAGTCATTACAACTATGATGTCTACCACATACTCAACCTTGAGTCTAACGGACTCAATCACGATATTCATCAATAACTTACTGACATCAAGTCCATGATGTCATCATATCAAATCCATGATATCAAGAACATTGGCTTACCCGATACCAAGTTCATCAAATCCATGATGTCACCATATACTCTTCTATGGATCTAAGATCCCCGAGCCTCAAGGACTCAACTGATATCAACAACATTGGTCGAATATCAAGTTCATGATATTCACTAAATGCTCTGAGTAATGGCTTCCCAACATCAAGTCCATGATGTATCCATGTACTCAACTTGTGGATCCAAGATCAATGAGTCACAAGGACTCAACCGATATCAAACCCATGATATCAACAACATTGGCTGAATATCAAGTCCATGATATTCACTAAATGCTCCGAGTAATGGCTTCCTAACATCAAGTCTATGATGTCACCATGTACTCAACCTATGATCCAAGATCCATGAGTCACGAGGACTCAACCGATATCAAATCCATGATATCAAGACCTGATCCATAACAGGGATGTTAGCCATATAAACATAAGAATAACCACATAAATCTTATCTTATGAAACCATATGACCAGTTTTCTATATATAACCAAGTGCAAACTAAATTTATTCAACTATAAAATATGTTAATGTAATCATATGCCAATACATATGAAATATGCCAATGTAATCATATGTCAACATATATAAGTTTGTGCATGTCAATGCCAACATATTTATGTTCTCGCATATGTAAGGTATGCCAATAGCATATTAATGACATTTAACCAGTTATGCTAATAGCAAGTAATCAGCCAATAAATAATCAACTATGCCAAAAACAAATAATCATCTATGCCAATTAGTTATGCCCATAACAAATAATCAGTTAGATATGCAGAGAAACAACTATGCTAATCAACTATGAATGTTCCCATACATATGACCAAGCAAAGTATGCATCCATGCATAATGTATGCTCCTCATATATGCATGTCAAGGTATCATAATATATGTATCCAATAAGACAATTAATGTTCCCATACATATATACCAAAGTGAAGTACGCAGTCCTACACATTCATAACTAGCTAATAACAATTAACTAGCTATGTCAACCAACCATGTCAATAGGAATGATCCCGCGCATTCATACAATTAGAATGCAAAAAATAAAGAAAGGAATTTATACTGCAAAACCAGGTTTAAGTGAGCCCATGATTAAACTCCCTCTTAAATCAAGCACTAAGGTGGGTTTCCTTCTACAAAACCACACAGGGATAAATTGTTAGTATGCCCATGATTCATATTTGATTAAGAATTTAGAAACAGTTTATGATTTTGACAATTTGCATAGCTTTGATAGTCTCTCCCTCTCTATCCTTGATTTCTAAATTTAGTAATTTTTATAAAGTATGATAGATTCTTCTTGACTCATCTTGATTCGAAAAAATAACAATTTAAGAGTCATAATTTTGCACTATCAATTTATAGCTTTGTTATTTCAAAATCCTCAATTATTTTCTACTTGAGTACATGCGATACTTATCTCAAGGATCTTGGCAATGAAGGTAGGTTAGACCGTTTTCCAATGTCTGTCTCTCTCCCTGATTATACTTTCACTCCTTTCTCTGATGGTGATAGAATTTATTGAGTCTAAAGTTGCTGCTAAGATTCCACAAATCTGAAAATTTCTTTTGTTCGTGTCAAGTGTTTCTTGTGAATACAAACGACCCCATACAACACTATTATAGCCCCGGGTTGTTACAAACAATTTTTTTTTTCTTGTAATCCATTATTACCATTGTCTGATCGCATTCACCGAGCAACTTCCTTGTTCATTTTCTGAACCCCATATTTGACTTCAGCATATCCATAACATTGCCTACAAAACTCTTAGACGAACAGTGGTTGCAAAGCTCTTGTCATATTTTGACGAACTTAATATACATCTCTCATCTGAAACAAGGAGTTAATCATATATGTAGAATAAATGCTAGATCCATCTTGGTTATTGATAGTGTTTTATTTATGCTCTACATACACCTTTTGTGTCATTAATATTTATAGTTCTGGAAAGTATTCTTCAAAGAGAACATAATGACAAAAAGATTGTAACTATGAACTGGTTGATGAAACTATCATGAAATGAAGAGATTGGTTCATCAATAATGTATTAACCCAATTAGATGTCGATTTCCTCTAATACCAATATAGCCCGATCCACAAGGAGGCTGCCAAATAAAATACAATGCCACCCTCAACCGATCTGTGGTGAGGAAAGAATTTGTTCCACAACTAATTTGATGTGCAAGTCTGTAGTTTTGAGATGTCGTTAGACCTGCAATTACAATATGTGTGATCTGCAAAACAATATATGCCTGAACACAAAATATACAAGCCTCCAATAATTTTTCTTAGATTTGATAATAAAGGTGTAAAAACTATCTGCCTAGAATTATAAATTGCCCGGATCTAAAGAAATTGTTCAAACAATTCTGTAATAAAACTCCTGATAATGAAAGGACACAAATAAGTCGCCAATCTAGGAATATTATATATAGACATAGTCAGATTTGGTTCAATTGACCCATATCACTGTGGTTGCGCAACACATAGGCCCAAATACACACATTCGATTATTAGAGAAACTGAGGATAATAATACATTGGGCGACATCTACATCTAACTCGGGTGCCACCTTTTTGTTTTACAATTGTTAGAGACACTTCTAACCTACCCGAGCTCCGCCCTAGCTGAGATCCGCAGACCTAAAGCGTTTGTCCCATCAATGACCAGTCATATCCAAATAGGCCAATGTCGAGTTATTGGCGACAATTTTCTTTACCAGCAGAGATCAACCTACAAAGAAATCAGATCTCTACACACTGAATGTCTTATGCACATAGTTTCCAGCGCAGCACACAAAATCACTAAGGCTTGCAAAATCAGGTAACACGGTCTCATTCCAAGTCTTAAAAGGTTGAGATAGATTTTCCTAAAATCTGAAATGGATCTTTTCTCTGCCTAGACTCTGATACCATGTTAAAGTTTTCAGATTTATTCAAGGAAAATACAATCTATAGATGTCTTTTAAAACTAAAACAAATTACTATGCAAAGTAGACAAAGAGAATGAAAGGATAGTATCGATTTTGTCCTTCAAAATTGCTACGTAATGGTGTGAAGATTTCTTCTTCAAGTCTGCCCTAAACGGATCTCCAAACTCTCTTTAAGTCTATTCAAATTCCTTTTGCTCATCCAACGATCTTGCTGAAGGAAGAAGGCTACGTTATGTTTTTGGTTGCTTCTTACCTTCTCCAAGTCGCTCTAATATATGAGCTTATTGAGATAAACTCTTGGCCTCCCAAGTTGGCCGACTTGGGTCCATAATAATAATATATTCTTTTATATTATTTGCTCCATATTTAATTATTAAAATCAATCCTTAATAATAAATATAACCTTTTATATTTATTATTATTATCCAATCGATTTTATCATAATTAAATATATAAATAACAAATCCAATATATTAATTATTATTATTGCCTCTTTGTCCAATGCGTTGATCTTTGTCGTAAAGGCCAAAACATTAACATACTCGTACTTATAGCCCAAACAACAAACAAGTAGTCACAATCAAATAAGTTTCCAAGGGCACATGACCTTGGGAAAGTTATTTTGAATGGATTGTAGGAATAAAAACATTATAAATAATAATAATGCTTAGATTTCATATTAATTGTTTGAGTTTATTTCTTTGATTTTTTGGATCAAATTCTATGATCTATCGGTAGGAAGAAGAGAGCAAGACATTATAATCTGAGAGTTTGATCTCATTTCTCATCTTGCTCTCTTCTTCCTAATGATGGATCATGAAGTTTAATCCGGAATGTCGAGGAAATAAAGTCACACATTGATATAAGAAGTTAAGCAAAACAGCTTTATAGGTGGAAATCATATGACTACAATTATAAACAATAAATAATGAGTGAACTTTATTAAACATTCTTAAAGTTTAGATAAAAAGTAATGGTAGAATTTAGAAATTTAGAAATTAAGAATAAGAGGATTTCTTTCATTTTAATGTTTATTGACAATTATTTGCTACTTTGAACATAATTTTTTAATTACTAACAATCACACATTGGTGTACAATGGGCATATTGAGGAACCTTTTGATAAGTTCAAAATTGTGTGGGCGATGTATAACATTTTGAGGTAAAGAACAATACAATGTGAATTGGTGATTACTCAAAATTGTTAAGAAAGCAATCATAAATAATTCCTCAAAGAGATGTTTACTCATTGTATGCAACAATTTAATGGTATGCATTATCTTCAACATAGTGAGAAAAAAAAAAAAATCTACAATCTAAAGAGTAGAACATAGTGAATGGATATAGTAGCTCAATTTGTTACATTATACAAAGATGAAGAAATTGATGTTAGCTTAGGCAAATTGAAATTTTGTTGATTGGTAGAGCTAAAGACGACCTTCTAAATGTGTAGGGAATTATATCTAGTGTCATGGGCAAACTAACACTCCAATGCTCCTCAAAAGGAATTAACTCCACCTCTTTCCACTCTGTCATTTTTTACCACTGTCGTCTATATATATAGTTGCATGGAGAATCCATTCGAAACTTGTCAATGCCATGACAATCTTTAAATCTTATGAGATTTTTCCTTGTAGTAGATGTGGGATCTTGCCTACAAAGGGCATCTTCTCCTTTTCTTTGAAGCCTTACATCCTAATGTGAGGTCTCGCACATTACAAGGGACGACAAAGCAAATGAAAAAGCCTCCACATTGCCTATAACTATCAATATAACATTTAAGTTATACTTTTTCATCTATTTGACATTTGGTTGAGGTTAAATTTAAATTTCAATACCAAGCGTATTACCTAGATATGTATTAGAAAAAAATATGCATCAAGATATGCAAATTGTACATGTATCGAAGCAAAACAACTCTTAGAAAAGAAATGGCCATGAAAGTAGATATAGGAGAATAAAGAAAGAGAGACAATGAAAAGTAGAAGGGAGAAAAACAAAAAGAGTAAAAGAGTGATAGAGAAGGCAAAGAGATGTATAAAGAAAAGTAAAGTTAGAGTGTGTATGCAATAAAGATGGAGAGAGGGAGATTGATAAAGAAAGAGGAATAGATAGAGATAGGACAAGAGATAGATATAAGAAGTGTAAATGGAAATACATATAGAAGAGAGAAACTTTTGATCAACTATTTTATTTCAAAAAGAGATCTTTCCAAAAGTACATGAAAATCCATCAAAACATAAAGGTTAGAGAGACTTCATGATATGTTGTAGTTAAAATTACTTCCATAGATGTGTAAGCAAATTGTGGACGCATAAATAATATATACAAATTATTTGATAGAATTTTCCCAAAAATATAGTCTCATAGTCTACTATAGTTGCAAAATATGCACAAAATAGATTTGTTGAAAAGTTCATAAAAGCTTTCAAGCAAATATAATTGATACACATAAAATTAATCTCTACAATCTTTACTTGCTTTCTCCTTGCTTGTATCGAGAGATGAGATTTAGATTAGGTTCAGAAATTTATCATAGCATAATAAAAGATTATTTTTTCGTTATATGTTATAGATGCAATTACATTGGTGGGTATGTATCTAACTTAGGGAACTATTTGCACTTTAACTATTTGGCGTAATTACTCAAAGACATGTCATCCCCATGGAATGCAATACATAGTAGTAGAGATGGAGTGAATGAGAGAGAGGGGGAGTGATATAGATGGAGATATATGGAGAGAGGAAATATAGAGAGTTAGAGAGAGAAATAGAGTAGGAGAGATGAAGTGAATGAGAGAGGAGGGAGGGAATGACAAATAGATAGAGTTATAGAGAGATGTAGACAAATAGAAAGTGATAGAAGGAGATAGAGAGAGGTAGATAGAGCTAGAGAGATATGACTAAAAAAAGAGAGATGTAGCTAGAGCTAGAAGGATAGAGAGAGCTAGAGAGAGGTGAATAGAGTTATAGAGAGGTAGGTAGAGTTATAGAGAGAACTAGAGAGAGGTGCATATAACTTCAGTGTACCCATTGCACACCAAGGTGTGATTGCTAGTTATTATCTGCTTAACATATCCTTAACAATTTCGTGGACCAAAATATAAGCGCATAAAAATTTATTTTAAAAAAAAAAAAAGGTCGCAGATATTTCGACCCTAGTTGGTTTCGTAATCGACGAGAAAGCTGTATAAGTGACGAATCGATCGTTGTATAGTCGTCGGTATACCGACGAAAACCCCATAGTTTTTCGAAGATTACGATGTCGCCTATATAGCAATGTCATCATTTTTTATTACTATTCGCGTCGTACATTGGTCGTAAGTTCAACCAATGGTGGAATCGGTTGGTTGGACAAGGCGACCACAATTCTTGACTATGCAGCCCTTTTATTTCGACCATTGTGTCATCGCTATTCCGACTAGTATGTTGGTCGGCGATTGCTTCGACAAAAAAAGTTTGACGACCACATTGGTCGAATGTTCTACATTTTTGAGTCGCAAAATCGACGACTACGCGTAAAAAATTAGGCTAAATTTTATTAGTGATGCTATGGATGTACCCTGTCGGTTGCTTGGCATCTTCTGTCGATTCAATACCCATTTGTCATTTCTCTTTTGTGATATGCATTCTTCATATTTGTGACCGTACTTGTTGCAATTATTGCAGTAGCCATCAAACTTTGGCTTTCTTGTGTTGTTTTCAGTCTTTGATCTACATTCATGTGCTCGGTGCCCATACTTGTTACAGTTATAGCAATGTCCATCAAACTTGGGTGAACTCTGTGACTTACCCCTTTTGCTTCTACATACGTTTGCAGTATGTCCAGGTTTCCCACAGTAGTGACAACTAGTCTTGTTTGACTTCAGTGGGGTAGAATTTCCTTGACTGTCAGCTTGATTAGAGGACTCTCCTTTCTCAATAGTGCTCTTACTATTGAATCCTAGACCAATCTTGTATGTCAGTTGTCTCTGACCTTTAAGCTATGCATCCAATGATCTCAGTGTTTCTTCATTTCTCTTTAGTATCTCATCTGCTTCTTTTTCATATTTCAGCTCCCTGGTCAATCTATTAGCTTCACAATTCAGTGCTTGATTCTCAAATTGTTTCCCGACTGACTCTATATTAGCACTCACTAGTTGATCTGTCATATTATAGTGTACTTGCATCATCCTCATGATCTCACTGTCTTTCTTAGCTATTATTGTTTCAAATTGTCTTTTGTCTTCTTCAACTAATCTTTGCGCATTTTCAACTGCTCCCTTAGAGTCAAGTATCTCACTCATTCTCAATGCTTGTGTTTCTTTGATCTATCTTTGCCAAGTTCAGTTGCTCGGTGAGTTTCTTGTTCTTTTCAACGAGTTCTGCAACGACATAATCAACTTCACCATTCATACTACCTTCGGATGTTGTCTCAAGAGTATCAACATACTCGTGTGGATTTTAGTTCACTACATAATTGCTTCCTCACTTTTAAGGACTTTTGTAACTTCATTTTCAGATCTTCAAACACTTCTTGTGCACTCTCCAACTCAAACTCAAGACTGTCAATCTTCTTAGATTGCTTGTAACTTTCCATGGTCGTGATCTTTACTCTCAGGTGATTAAACCCTTATCTCAAGAGACTAGCTTTGATACCAATTGTTGGATTAATCTATGGAAAGGTAAGTGTTGAGAGGGGAGGGGTGAATCAGTACTTCAAAACTTTTAACTACTATTCATTCCTTTTCACCGAACTGAATATCATTCATAAAAACATTGATAAACATATAACATAAATTAAAAAACCATGACACATAACACCATGATTTGTGGTCACGCAAAAATCCTTGGTTAGAGGAAAAAACTGCAGTGCGGATGACACCCACAATCCTTCATTTCTGCAAAATAAAGGTTGCTCGATTAGAGCTACAATGTTAGCTATTTCTAATAGCTTACCATGTTAGAAGTATTATACTTGGTCAAGAGTGCAAAAGACTTATTCAATCTACCTGGTTAAAGGATTTTACAATCTCTCATCTAAGAGATGTACCCGTTTAGAGGAATTACAAAATAAGACCTGTTAGGGCCTACCCACTGAATGAGATTTCTACTCTCCTAACTATTACAAAAATGTCTGCAAGCATGCATCAACCATAATGTTATTCAAACTCTTTATGCTCTACAAGTGCATTACCTCTTTCTGCACTCGGTAACTTGTCTGTTTTGCACCCTATAACTTCTTCATTCTATCTTTTGCTCTGCCATTGTAACTGCCTCTCTCTCTCTCTCTCTCTCTCTCTCTCTCTCTCTCTCTGTGTAATATTTCCCTTTGTATCTTTTTGTTTTTGCTCATTTTATATGATCTTAAGGCGGTTAACCTAATTAGATCCTTCTCCTTCTGCAGTGGAGGTGAGGTGGTGCAAGGTTGGTTTCATTCCCAACGCATTTATTATTCTTGAATATCATTGGTTGAATTGCCTCGTGATCATGTGCAATCCCAATGTTCTACCTAATTTCTCTCTTGAATACTGTGAGAGCTTTTCCCGCTTGGCGTCCAGGTTCAGTGTATTCAAATTTGAATTGTTGTGTCAGCTCTGGTGTGTTCGGTAATGTGCTTTGATCTTGCTTGATGACATAACGTATGCTCGGTGACTAACTCTACTCGGTGACTTGATGACTAACTCTGCTCAATAACTGTTCTCTGCTTAACTCAGTATTGTTTGTGTTTGGTGTACCAAACATATCATCATTTTTTATGAAGTCCCACATTGTAGATTTAGAAGACACGATTGAGGACATTCATCTTAGATAATGATAATCACATCAAAACTTTTGTCACTCCATCTTGGTCTTGGCCTTGTGTTGCCTACACCAACTTCTAGAATAACAAATTTTGCAAATATACACAAGTTCACAAATCTCACTCAAATCATTGTCCATTTCAAAATCCTCATTAGTATCAGATTCTAATCGGTTCAGCTGTCGCCATACATCCATGGTTATTGTACTTGAATCTTATATGGCACTTGTTTCATTCTATTAACATTTGTCATGGAGTAAAATTGTTGTAGACATTTGATAATCATTATTGGCATTGTCTAGGTCTTTGGATTATGTACAAAATTTATAGACATTCATCTTACTTCCTGCATATTTCAATTTGGAATGGGAAGTCATCTTGCACATTTTTGTGATGATATTTCTTCTCAAGAGGAGAAACATTATTCAACGATTGTGAATCATCTTCAACGTCCAGTGTCGAGCATCTACAATTTTGGGATAAACATTAATAACTGAGGGCATTGGAGATCCAGCACTGAAGATTTAGTTGATATTAGTTCATTTCATTGTTCTTTATGAACTTTCAGACCACAAGTTTAGGTATCTGGTAATGTAGCTTTGAGGAGCCCTAAGTCTGAAGGCTCTGAGGAAAGTAGTCATTATTTTGTTAATTTGTGCATCTAATATTGACATATTTGACCTTTAAAACAAAGACAAGTACTATGAGTAAAACGAGTTGTGTGCTGCCTCCTTTACTAACTATACTCTAAATGATTCCTTCCCTACACCAGGGCCCTGTTACAGTTACAGTCCAAATTGCATCTGGGTGTCTGGTGTCACAAATAGGCATTATCAATCATATTCAAGTTATGTGTAGGACACAATCTGCATTTCTTGCAGAGTATTTAAAATGGTAGTTTTTGACACAAAAATAATGATAGATCTGGCTTATGCAAAATTGAATATTATATAACCATTATTTAGATATTCCAAAAATGCCAGATAATATAGGATGGGCTTTTGATAGCCCACCAGGACTGTTCTCTCTACGGCTTCAGCAAAAGATTACAACAAAATTTCTGTACATTCAAATTCCTGAGTTTAACTTCTGTTGTAAGAAGCATATCAAAGATATTGGGAAAGGCTTTCCCCACTTAAGTCTTCCATTGATTTGAGTATTTCCTGTGCCTTTGCAACCACGTGGAGTTCTGAATCTTCAAGAAGCTCACCAAGGAACGGAATGGTCTCAGGAAGAAGTACAAGATATTCTTCCTTAAGACTATCCAGTAGGTATTTGACAATTCTCAAACCCAAAATCCGTGCACGAACCTTTTTGCTACGTGTTTGCATGAGTACCTGAGGTATACATTTCAGAAACAATTTAAATTGAAATTTAAAGAGGAAAATAAGAGGCATTCAATTTTTTTCGATACATTGATAAAACTTTTGCATACCTCATGGTTAAGCGGCTTCCACAGCAGGTCTGTTCCTGCTGTCAAAGCCATTTGACCAATGCAGGAAACCAAAAGATCATCAACCTCCTGAATATTTGGGATATCTTCCGATTCGTTAACTAACTTGGGTGGTTCTACAACAAGCTGCGAAATAATTGGCTTAAGAAGAACCTGCATGAAATGTGAAGCATTATTAAATATAATTAATAATTTTATTTATGTCAAGAATGTCAAAGCAAGTTAATGTATGGTAAGCACAATCAATGAATAGCAATAAATAGCAAGCAAATGACGCCCTCCTATTACTGAAAGAGTGAACATAAATATTGGTTGAAGCCTTAAAGTTATGATCAAAGGTGCAAAAATGAAACCTAAATTAATTTAAATAAAATGTAAGCACAATCAATGAATAGCAAGCAAATGACGTCTTCCCATTACTGAAAGAGTGAACATAAATATTCGTTGAAGCCTTAAAGTTATGATCAAAGGTGCAAAAAAGACACCTAAATTAATCTAAATAAAATGTCTTTGGCAGCTTAGTCAAAACATCATTGCTTGGTCAACTATACTAAACGCAAGTATCCCCTCTGCTGCCTACAAACAGAAAGAGACACATGATAGATTCTATTATAATATTATATGACTATAATGGGCATTAGTGACTTACCTGAAACTTTGAAGAATCAAGAAAGCCTACAGTGTCATAAAGAAAACACTTGAATAAGGATGAAATAATCAACATTCGAAGATGCCATTCAGTCGTTGTGAGCTCTTGCTTTGATCCACTTCCTTCAGCCATTTCAATAAGTTTCGTCTTCTTATGCTGTGTATGACCATTAAATCCTTGATACTGACTACCACTTAAATGGTGCACACACCCATCCATCAAATATTGAAAGTAGGGAACAAATACAGACCTGCAGACCATTAAGACAGTCAAATTTAAGCATTTTCTGTACCTAGTCAACTTAAAAATATACAAGCCAAGTCAAATTAATGTTACTTCTGACTCCTTATTGACTTTTAGAAACACAGACTGAGGTAAGAATAATGCTCGGAAGATTTGCTTTATCCTCTGGTCTAAAAATCTATCTAGACTACAGTAATTTCACTGTGGAAGATGACACAAAAAGAATATATTTCCCATTCATCTAATTTGCTTACTGCCACACTAACATAAACACCAGTTCTCTTACCCATACTAAGAACACAATGCAACAGACACACGTAACATGGGACAGCAGATGAAAAGTGAAAATGGCATTTAACCTGGATTTTAGTATTAGATGCTAATGAGATGAGAATCAACAGTGGTTACCAGTGTCCAAGTAAAATGGAAAGAAGATTGGAAAACATTATTCACATGTATTGTTGATTGAGAAAAAGCAATCCTAACCCGGTTTTAGTGATTCTAGACTGAAAGGATGAGAATTTAAAATTGTTCAAAATGTTCAACCCTGAAATAACCATTTTATAGAGGGTGCAAAAATAAGAAATATCAGCTATTAAAACATGCATTAGCAAAACTAAGATAGAAACAAGATGTTTAATGTACCTGAGCTTCCCAATTAAACTGTTGACTAAAGTGTAAAATGATATCTTGCGCTGAAGATTACTGCCTCTACTTGGCCCATTAATGGACACATCAGTTTCTGCCCACTCTAGGGTCCGAATAAATAGAGGCTTAAATGTTGCTTCACTCAGTTTCAGTGTCAAAGACACAAGTGCATTAATTACACTTGTCTCTACTTTAGCAACATCTTTGATTGATTTTGGATGGTGACGACGAAGGTCTAAAGCCACCAGACATGATTTAAATATTTTTGTATGATAATTTGCAACAGATTGCCGATCCATTTTATTTGCAGCAACAGCTAGCATTTCGAAAATAGCTGAAACAGAAGCTTCACTCGTCTCAACTGCTTTTTCATATACTCGAAGCATCGGCTCATGCAAAAGACGAATCTGCACAAAATGATAGCAGTAGCATAGAAATAAAATTGCATAAATACCAATAAGATGCTTCAAAACCTAGTCTGAAAGCTTCCAATGCTGACAGGTCTAACCACAAAAATTAAATTTAGCGTTCCTTACCGAAATCTTTTCAGCTGTAAGGGTCCGGATAGAAGCTGCAGTTGTACCCACTACCAAATCTGACTCATGGGTGAATTGCAAAACTAAAAGGCCAACAATCTCTTCCAGGTATGGATTCAAGAAACCACCCATCTTGTTCACTATAGCATCCAAAACACTGAGAACAGAGGTTAAAAAGGTGATCCTCACTTCTGAATTACCTTTAGAGTCTGTAATATTAGGCACTGTTACTTCTTTATTTGAAGACAAGCAGACCTGCGGTGTCTTCTGAAGAATATATAAAATAATGTGAGGGAGTTCTGCTAATGACTGTGGCCCAAGTTCCGAAACAAGAGAAGCAATGCAACACAGACAACCCGAAGAAAGAGCAATATCATCTTCTTTTAGCTTGTCAACAACAGATCTAAGACATGTAGTGAAAGCTGTAGGTAAATTCCCTGCAAATCTCTTTGTCAGGACGTCTAATGTAGCAACTGCTGAAATTTTTGTAGCTAGAGGTGAATCTTCCTGAGATCTGTTGAGAAACCCGACAATTTGTAAGATCATTTCCTCACATGCCTGACCGCTTTGACCTAGGGACTGCAATGGAGCATTTGACAAGTTAAGCATTTTTTTCTTTTTTCGTCGTGGTTCAGAGATAGAGTCATCTTTCAAGTTTTGACAGAGTAACTTAAGTGCCTGGATTCCAAGATGGAAACAGAAGTCAATAAAAATATCAGAAGAATATAACTGTCTACACAAATGACCCTAACATCCACTATTACTTTTAATCACTACAGAAAACATTAACTAATACCTTCTCGCAGACATTCACTTCTGAGTTTTTCAACAACGATGTAATATTACAAGTCAATGAAAATATGAGAAGAAATGCAATTGTCCATACTCATAACCCTAACAGCCACTAGTATTTCTAATAACTGTAGAAAACATTAACCAATACCTTCTCGCAGACATTTGCATCTGAGTTTCTCAACAATGACGCAATACCCTTAGAGTATGCTGCTGGAGCCATGACTTTTGTGATGACATTCAATAGAGTAAATGCAGCTTCTTTTGCATCATTCTTAAAACCAGAAGGAACAATGGAACTTTTAGCCTTTTCTTCGAGAATCTGCAACTGTAAGACTACTTGTTCCATAAGGGCACCAAGTGCTTCCTGTAGATACACAAGGTAATTATAAAAGTATTGAATTTAGCATCCACACCTGCAACAAATTCTAAAATAATTGTCTAAGGCACTATAGCCAGTTTATTACAAACACGTTTGTGAAGAGTAGTAACTTCAAGCCCAGTGTAATGTCCCCTTTTTACTATAATTGAAGCACTACTTGATTTATATAATTCCTTCTTGAAATGTTTATTCAATTGATCAACAAGCAATAAATAATGCAATGTAAATGCAATTACAATGATGATCACAAAGATATATGTATTACTGGTAATTCCAAATGCATACGCAAAACATCAATATGCTTCAAGAATGCAGTTTACAATATGAGGCTAGTTCAGATATAACAATGTAATATATGCATGATACCCTGAATGGCTGTATCTGATCCTTCGAGTGTGATGTATGCTGCAATTACAGGATGCTATAAGATCTCAGGCAGAGATATGTCATCTCTGATATTCTGGAATTGTATATGCAAAGTCTCTGATATATGAGCCGTCTCTGATATATCAATAATAATGTATACTCCACAATTAAGATGTCGTCTCTAATATGTAAATGAAATGCCTGCACCAGCAGTTGCTTTCGCAACCTTCTATGCTCTAAGTCTAAGTAGTCGATCCTGATTCTAGTTCGGATTTGGATCCAGATTCGGATTTGGGGATTCGGCAAAAATTGTTTTGGGCCGGATCCTGATTCCACAGGTATATATATATATATATATATATATATATATATATATATATATAACATGTCAATGCTCATTCATCATTAGTTCAAAACTTCAAACTTCAAACATATGATGATAATAATAAGAAGTAAGAAACGTGTTTCTCATAAAATGATAAATCCATAATTGCCAATATATGATTATATCATATTCATACTTTGCAAAAGTCTCAAAATGTCATTACATGATGAACAAAGCAAAAATGAAGAAAAATGCTTGAGAGATGAATGAATGACGATCAAATGACCAAATGTATGCTTTACTGGTCGAATTAGGATTTAGAGGCTTTAGTTTTAAAAAAGAATAAAAAATTGGCAAGTGTGGCCCATTTTTGGGCACCCACATGCTCGGATTCTCGTGAATTCCTTCGGATTCCGGATTGGAATCCAGATTCTCTGTGGATTCTGCACTGTAGAATCCACAAAGAATCCGGATCGTACCAGAATCAGGATCCGAGGCATATCAGAGGGATCCGGTAACATAGCTCAAAGTCGAGCGTCTTCCACACGGGAATATATAGGTTTATAAAATATCAATTCTTCAATATGCATTTGGTGACCCGATCAACTTGTATAAATATGTGCTTTGAAGCATGGAGAGGCACAGTTGGAAATTGTTACCCTTCATAACCAGTTATTTGTTATTCCTGATAATCATTCATGATTATTATGAATTAATCATGGATGATTACTGATGACAACATAATCATCATGAATCATTAACTACAATCGACAATGCAAGCCCGGTAATGCCATTGGCTTGAATATAATTGAGTGCATGATTATTATTACTCGGCTAGCCCGGAACTACCGTTGGCTAGAATGATAGCACAATAATATGTATATCCCGATCCATGAATCGGAAGTGATGCCCAATCATGGTGATGTATGGTAATATCAGTCCCGATGATGCACTCTCATCGGCTTTATTATCAAACATATATGTGAATATGGTGCTTAATGCAATATGTCATGAACGTATATGCAGCAGTGATGCTATGATTATATCTATATGGATGCACCTACGTATGACGTGATGTTCCATGTGTATGTGAATGCGCATGGAATGTTATGTCATGGATGGATGCATTCATATGAGATGTGATGCAATGATATGAATGTTGTGGCAATGATAATATGATGTCATCTATATGAGTGCATATAATGGAGTATCATACATATGCATGTGTGTGATGGTACTTCATGAAAGATGCATCTATGGGGATGACATCATATGCATGAGTGAAGTGATGTGTGTCATGATGGTAATCTTATGATGATGGTTGTGACCAATCTTCAAGCCATTGGATCATATCTAACTACTATGCAAAATGTGGGAAATGTTGATAATGTACAAGACAAGGTATGCTTCTACTGTTCTTCCCCTTGCCCTTATTTACATGTTTAATAGTTTTGAAATAATGGGATATCACAGTCTCCCCCTCCTTCAAAAATGCTTGCCCACAAGCATTTGATTTTTCAGATCTTATGAGTCTCTTTTTTTAGTTGATGCAGACTCTGAATGTTCCATCATTCCTTTTGATTATCTCTATCCTTGAACGAATTTTGTTCCTTGAACCTTGAAGGGAGAGAAACTCCTTGAGGCTGCAAGGTGGTGGCTGGCTGATCAAGTACATTGTGGAGTGGGGAGGAAGTGTATCTTGAACATGTGAGTCTGCCTCGGTTTGGAATCCACGTAGGGTGTATTTCTTATTTCCTTCCTTGAAGGCAAATGTCTGTTTCTTAAAATCTTGTTTAAATGGTCCTATGCTCTTCATCCATGGTAGTCCTAAAATGAGATCAATATTTCCCAACTCAAGGATGTGGAATTGAGTGGAATAAGTGTAATCTCCTATCTGTAAAGTGAGAGGAGTTATGGTGTCACTATACATGGCTGCTCCATTGGTTAGTTTAATCTTGAGGCCCTTGTACTTAAGTTTGGGTATGTTATGTTCTTGAATCCAATTTTGACTGATGAAATTGTGAGTAGAACCACTGTCTAAAAGCACCCTTATGCTTATTTCACCAATCTGCCCTTGCATTTGAAATGTTTTATGAGTGGGGCCTTCTTGGCTGGCTAGAGTTCCTTCATCCTCTGAATCTTCCTTGTTATTGTTTTGTGTGGTTGGTTGCCTTCCAAATTCTTCTTCGATATGAAAGAAGGGCTTGTTGTAGATCATGTGTTCCTTGAGTTCGTAGAGTGGGTTTTGTGTGATCTTGCTATAGTTCTTCATATCTCCTCTTGCTTGGTGGTGCCTTGTGATGTTACCTTGGAATGGTTGTAAAGATGTTTCATCAGATGACATTTCATTCCCCCATCTTCTTCTAGTTGGTTCGGTATCAGTTTGGGCCTTTAATGAATGGTAGGAATCTGTCTTGGTTCCTTGAGAAGTGGTAGCATAATTTTCCGGTAGCAACGAAGGTATCTATCAAGTGTAGGTTTCCTTTGGGCGGTAACTCATTTCTCCGATCTTCCTGGAGTGTATCTTTTTTGTGCATGACCCTTGTGAGGAGATAGGGAACTCATTGTACCTCCTTTCAAGACTTTCATTGATCCTTTTTATGTTGCTTTCCCTACGAGGAAAAGAGGTTTGCAATTGAGGTCTTGTAGAGTTTGGTTGATATTTCATCCTTAGCTCTAGCTACTCCTTCAAGGGATAGTTCTTTTGAAGTACTGTTCTCCCAATCCCTTTTGAATTGTTCTTGCAGACATACAAAATTTGTTGTTTGGAATGTATTGGTGGAATCAGTAAAAGTTGGGATTCCAGGTCTTGAGCTCTTGCTGGCCGAGTGAGAGGTGTCCTTCAGTGGTGGTTTGAGGGAGGCTTGGGTGAGGGCTCTAATAAGCTGGTCCATGGAATCCTGCATATTCTTCTTCCCGTCCAGGAACTGATCGAGTTTATCATTAAGTTCTTTATCATTGTCCACTATAGGAAGGTGGCTCTGATACCAATTGTAATGTCCCCTTTTTACTACAATTGAGACACTACTTGATTTATATAATTCCTTCTTGAAATGTTTATTCAATTGATCAACAAGCAATAAATAATGCAATGTAAATGCAATTACAAGGATGATCACAAAGATATATGTATTACTGGTAATTCCAAATGCATACGCAAAACATCAATATGCATCAAGAATGCAGTTTACAATATGAGGCTATTTCAGATATAACAATGTAATATATGCATGATACCATGTATGGCTGTATCTGATCCTTCGAATGTGATGTATACTGCAATTACAGGATGCTATAAGATCTGAGGCAGAGATATGTCATCTCTAATATTCTGGAATTGTATATGCAAAGTCTCTGATATATGAGCCGTCTCTGATATATCAATAATAATGTATGCTCTACAATTAAGATGTCGTCTCTGATATGTAAATGAAATGCCTGCACCAGCGGTTGCTATCACAACCTTTTGATGCTCTAAGTTGAGTGTCTTCCACACGGGAATATATAAGTTTATAAAATAAAAATATCAATTCTTCAATATGCATTTGGTGAGCCGATCGGGTTGTATAAATATGTGCTTTGAAGCATGAAGAGGCATGGTTGGAAAGTCGGCACCCTTCATAACCAGTTATTTGTTATACATTTGGTCATGATTATTTGTTATTCATGATAATCATCATGAATCATTAAGTGCAATCGATAATGTAAGCTCGGTAATGTCGTTGGCTTGAATATAATACACTCCATGATTATTATTACTCGGCTAGCTCGGAAATACCGTTGGCTAGAATGATAACACAATAATATGTATATCTCGATCCATGAATCGGAAGTGATGCCCGATCATGGTGATGTATGGTAATCTCAGTCCCGATGATGCTTACTCTCATCGAATTTATTATCATATAGAGATATATGTGAATATGGTGCTTAATGCAATATGTCATGAGCGTATATGCATTAGTGATGCTATGATTATATCTATATGGATGCACCTATGTATGACGTGATGTTCCATGTGTATGTGAACGTGCATGAAATGTTATGTCATGGATGGATGCATTCATGTGGATGACCATGTATATGAGATGTGATGCAATGATATGAATGTTGTGGCAATGATAATATGATGTCATCTATATGAGTGCATATAATGGAGTATCATACATATGCATATCTGTGTGATGGTACTTAATGAAAGATGCATCTATGGGGATGACAATGTATGCATGAGTGAAGTGATGTGTCATGATGGTAATCTTATGATGATGGCTGTGACCAATCTTCAAGCCATTGAATTAGATCTAACTACTATGCAAAATGCGGGAAAGGCTGATAATGTACAAGACAGTGTATGCTTCTTCCCATTGCCTTTATTTACATATTGTTTATTTGTTCTGAAATAATGGTATATCACACCCAGGTTTGAAATTTACATTATCCATTTTGTGAATTCACTTTGGGCAATTTAGCAGCTTATAACAAAGCGAAATAGCGTAAGCATGTTCCATTTTTGTATCTCTTTCTAACTCAAAGTTCAACATACACAGTTGCTGTACCGCACTATTCAGGCTACCCCCACGTGTCTTGATCATACCTTGGTATTCCTTCCTCTGTACTAAGACCTCCATGTCCGAACTTAGGCTATGGCGCCAAAATGTAGAATGGTTAACAGTACCAAATATACAGAAAGATACATTAAGCATTCATAGATACCCTTCAACCAATTATCAATAATTCACTAACTACCAATATCAATGAAAGATACAAAGTACCATACCAGAATACCAGATTGGCGAGGAAGTGTTTATTCTCTTTATTATTACTAGAAAACCAACAACCCATACAATAAACCAGACACAATTATATAGTAGTCGGTTGGTTGGGAAAACCAACAGACGCACCTCCTCGCTCCTAACTACCCTCCCGACAATACATAAATAAGTCTTAATACAAAATGACTTTATTTCCTACTACATATATCCCCCCCCAAAAAATTGTCGTCTTCCAGACGACTTATACAAAAGGAAAATCAGACTTGAGAGTTGGGTTGTGAAGACATCCCTCGACTCAGAGCTTGCTCCCGGAAGCGTAGGAGATCCCTTTCAGCCGCCTTCTGCTTAGCCCGAACTCCCTGCAACACGCGTAAGGCATCCATTTTTTTAGCTTCAGCTGCTGCTAACTTCTCTTCTAGTCCAGCTTTCTCTGTCATCCATTGTGTTTCTCTCGTGGCTTTTTCCTCTTCCCAATCCTTCTTTGTTTGCTTAGTCAGTTCTTTTTCTTCCTGTAGCTGCCAGAATGTCCTCCTGAAGGCCACTTCCATTTCTTGAAGTGTGTT
>MU223834.1:449802-467348 GCA_018584345.1 Thuja plicata | reverse complement strand
ATCTCCTCTAATAACTTATAAAATTGTGTTAAATATGTGTATATGTTTTTTATTAATGTCATATCCACCCGTATCCATATTGGGGGTCTTAAAAAATGGCCGTATCCGTACCCGATACCGTATCCGTGTCCATGCAACTTTGCCCATAAGACTACCAGTAAACATTCACAAAGTTGAAATGTAAATAGTTCTCAGTTTGTAACTTAATCACCATCTGAATATCAAAAATTCCAACAGAAATATAAAAAAAAACTCTACCATGTCTGTGTGGTCTCAAAGGTTTTTTGTCTTAGTGGCACTACACTTGACCTACTAGTGGGGTTTCCCTTAGACCCCCACAAGGGGAGTTTGTGGGAATGTTGCTTCTTGACCCCAATGGGCATGTTGCATCCACACAACCACAAGGATTGTTGCCTCTAGACAACCACAAGGGGTCTTACCTCCAGACCACCACAACGGATGTTGCCTCTTGACCCAGATAGGTGCATTGCCCCTAGGACCCCACAAGGGATTTTGTCCTTTGACCTCACTAGGGGTGTCCAAATCCCTGCTCTAGGTTTAAGAAACAAAAAACAAAAATGTTTTTTGGCCATGTTAAAAGGAAATACGACATTATTTTTAATTCTTCCAACCTTTTCCCAATAAAATTCCTAGTTATTAAATTACATTTATACTTCTAGTTTGCTAAGTCATAACCCATCCTAAGTTATGCTCCTAAGGCTATGGCACCACTTGCAAACTTATCTAAAATACAAGCGCATGACACCACATAGAGCTTGTAATGTTGGGCTAACAGATAGAAAGCTCCTTTCTACTATAGTTCAGAACTGCGTATTGTGAGATTTTTTTCTTGATGCCATGGATAGCCTAATCCACAAAATTTGTACATCGAAAACACTTGACAATATTTATATATTTACAGCTATTGATTCCTTGATTCCTTAGGTTAAAATCCACTTTTATACTCATTTAATCAATGCCGACTTGTGTATGTGACCAAAGTAACTTATTAGATTTGATTAGTTTATTGTGTCTTTAAAGTTTATTTATTGAAGGGTGCATGATAATAGTTTTAGATCCTTAAAAATCTCTAATTTCATGGTTACTTCAATTTGTTTTGGCCGAGTCAAAGCAACAAGTCCAAGTCCAAGCCATAAATAGACTCACTGAATTTACACCAAGTCAAAAGAATATTCTCAAATGTAGATATATGAAGTGTTGTCTAAAGTGAGTTTGGCCACCTTTTACCTTCAAAGAATCATGGCGTTTGGACACTTTGAGACAAATAGAGGAAATATGATAATGAATGCTGATGATGATCATGAATGGTGATACATACATGGCAAAATTTCTATTTACAAATTCATATCATGGGTTATATTTATTTGAAAATGTTAAATGTTATTATTTTCAATGCCTTACATTTAATTATTTATTTAGCCTTTAACTGTTAATTTACATTTATTAACATTTACTAGATTAATATTCATTGAACTATGTAACCCAGGGATACGTCTTCGATGAAATTGCCATCTCCGCTTCTTGCACCTAGTAGGAAAAAGCAAAAAATCCACTTTCCCAAAACATAGCAAAAGCAAAAATGTGTTATTTTTCCCAAAAAGCAACAAAAAAGTAAAAAGTGCTTTTCCAAACAAAATAGTGAAAAAGCAAAAAGTGCTTTTCAAAAAAGCGAAAATGCTTTTTCCCTAAAATAGCTCTCAAAAGTTATAAAAGGGAAATTGGAGCTTTCATTTGGTATGTTGCAATTGATATATGTTAGAGTGATGCTCCTCAACTAGGATCACAACCTGCAAAACCTTCACGGAGAGAACCATTCGCCAAAATAAAAATAAATTGCCTAAGTAAACTTAAGCATAAGAGTAAATATTAATTTACTCCAACATCCCCCCTTAAGTGCAACTTAGGAAGAAAAATGCAATATGATGATAAGTCCCAACAACTAGGTCGTATTAGGTACCCATGAACAATGCAAAGCAACTAATCTCTTACAAGCGAAGAAAAGGACAAAACCGACAAAACCTCACGGGACAAAACTCCTCTTCAAAAAAGAGCTATTGCAAATCAACAAAGTGATAGGATGAATGCTGTATGGAGGTCTCAACACTAATACCCTTCAAGAACTACATCCATCATGAGAACCCAAACGATGTCACCCCCATAGGAGGAAAGGTGAGAGACTATGTAGCCCCCCCATTATGAATAATTTCCTGCAAGAATGGTAAGTGTTTGAAGATTATGCATACAAACAACTTGTCTCCCATAGGAAAAAACAAACCCATATGGAAATGCATGAATGTCTCTCAATTCGGATAGGAAATAGTAGGAAGTTGAAGATGATGTCTCTGAACTGCTCATGTCTCCTTGTCTATGTTGATGAGTCACAATCCAATCATGTACATGCCTAATCAATGAAGAAGGTGGCAACCTAGAACTGATGTAGAACAAGCTCCAAAGATGAATTGATAGCTGGATTAAGTCGTCAAATAGATATCTCCTTGATCAAATCTTAAATATAAATCAAATGAATTGACCTGATAAATGGCAAAATTAGTCGGGATTAAGTTGCTCCATTGCATAAGAAAATCAGGCGAGTTGACTTGACTAGGTGGATTGATCTTCTCCACTGCTATGGAATAAATTGCCAACATTAAGCCCAATCAATGAAATAAGGGAACTAGATTAAGCTCTAGGCTGGATTAACCCTTGGTCACATACATGACCACCTATTAAGAATGGGCAAAAGATGCTTAAAAATGAAAATTGTTTTAGCTCCTAGGGGTTGGCCCCCTAGATGCCCATGTGACCCTCAATGCTAATGGGAGGGAAACAATTGGCATATCACCAACAACAAAGGGCACTGCAAGGGCGGGTCACTCTAATGACAATATGTGGTACATGGCTAGTGATGGCTACATGCACCATCTCCACATAACCATCCATCACACCGACAAAGTTTTAACTCGTAGTCAAGGGCCAAACAAAAAAGTAACAACTGGCACACTAACCCAAGGTAGGGAATACATGTGTGTATGAGCCTTCATAAGCACTCACAACATCATATGCTAGCACACACATATAAAATGTCTCAAAACCATCTTATCCTGATCAATGTGGGATTAAAAGTTTCCACACACTCCCACTGGAACGCCTTCTTGTGGGCTCACCACGAGCCTTTTAACTACGCAATGAAAGCCCTAACCGGTTTGGCAAAGACTTTATAAAATCCGAAACAAATACGCACCAATAGAGGGTGTCGCTCATCAGTGAGAAATGTTGATCATAAATGAAGTGTCGTCAATGCTACTGCCAATAACCAATACAGAAATTGTAGTCACTGGACAAGTTAAAAACTAACTCACCCCAACAATAAAATCTGATCTCCCACAAAACACAAACAAAAACAATCGCCTAGGAAAAAAACTGGTGAATGCCCAAACACGAACTCTCCAAAGATGAACGATGATTATATATCAACAGTGATTGTGAAAGCACATGAACCAACATAGCATTGCTCATGAGCCAACATAATAAGCACATAGGGCACACTAGATATGAAGACGCCCTTACAAACACCATCCCAAACAACAAACCCACAACAGACGCAAACAAGATAATGAAAGAATATACTGCAAATCTCTTAAACCAACTGCAAAGATGATGACTGCTATTGTTAGACTAACCTCCAGTCAAAACAATGAATCCAATCCAAAGAAAAGGAAATAACCGATCCAAAAAAAACTGTATCGCTACAAATAATATGGTTGCAAACAAGATCTACACAACCAATAGCGCCTCTAGCACTCAGGCCAATACAAGGCAGCTTAAAAAGAACATATCGCTCCCAAATTTTGTAGAAGACTCTGTCTAAAAGCAGTAAACAACAACAAATTTGGCAAGAAATGATGCATGATCAAGGATTGTACTAGATCTCAAAACTTGATGAAAACTCTATGATTCGGAAGGAGTTATAGGTTGAATGGCTCTGATACCATGTTAGAGCAATGCTCCTCAGCCAGGATCACAACTTCCAAAACCTTCACAGAGAGAGCCATTCACAAGAATAAAAATGGATTGATTATGAGATACAAATTAATGTACAATAACATCAATTAAAAAGGCAAGGATGGTGAGACAATAATAATTGACAAACAAAAGAATAAACAGCCTAAGTAAACTTAAGCATAAGAGTAAATATTAATTTACTCTAACAACATCTAATGCTATGTTGTCGGAATGATTCTGGAGTTCATGTATAAAAGGGAGAGCTCTCATTTGGCATGCTAAAGTTCATATCTATGTTAGAATGTGGTGTTGATGCTATCATTGTTTTTTGTCATTAATGGTTGTCATTGATGTCAACATATCATATGCTTTGATGTGGATTGGATATTTTGGTGACTCGGTAGACTGTGCTCTGGATGATGTGCCATAGAGATTTATCTTTAGCTGTGTCGATGCTGGTCCCATATATCTTGCAACATATTGTAGTTCACTTGTTTGGGCTCGGTCCTATCTGAAAAGTGGTCGTGCTTCGGTCAAGTATTTGCATTGCAACATATAAATCCTATCCGTTGGTTTCGAAGATCTTGGTGATGTTGTAGCATGTTGTTATGAGCCAGGCATGTTGTATTGAGCGAGGGTCCACGTTTCATTCCTTACCACCGAGAGAACACTTCGGTGTGACCTATTTCAAATTGGATTAGGCCGACCTTGTTGTTGGCATGGCTTGGTATAAGAGAGCGATGAGTGTATGATGTTTGGATGCAAGTAGTATGCGAAGTGAATGCAAATCTGACAAGGGAAGATTTGTGTACTAATGTATATGCGAGTTGGTGCAACCGGTAGCTGACGATTACATCATTTATTTGTTGTTGATTGATGGTGACAGTATGTTAAGTGGTGGATTCATTTTCATTTCTTATATTCTAGCAGTGAGCCTACTTGTACTAGCAATGAGCCTAATTGTATTGGCAGTGAGCCTTTCTATTTTCTGGGTAGATAGCCCATTTGGTAGTGAGCCTTACCTGCAGTGAGCAAAACAGCAGTGAGCCCTTGTAAAAATCACCTTAACTGGTGTCACCTTAAGCAGTGTTCTTTTCATGAGAATTAGTTTCTCTGTGGTTTTTCCCATCTTGGATTTCCACGTAAATTCTGGGGTTCATGGTGTTGATGTTTGGTGCTTTCATGTTTATATCTGTGATAAGTTTCTGATTGCTTAAAGTATTTACTGGTTCAGTAAAGTTTGTGAAAAGAGTTTTGGAATAACTAAATCAACCCCCCCCTCCCCGCCCCTCTCAGTTATTTGGCCTGTTCAACATTCTAATGCTATGCTATTAGAATGATTCTAGAGTTCATGTTTTGACTGATTGAGGACAATACCCCTCATTCAGATCACTGGTTTGCGTGGTCAAAGAACCGCCATAGCCAGTTGGCTCTAATAGTTGCAGGTTTTTCAGTGTTCTTGAAGATTGCAGGAAGATTTTGTTTTGGAATGATGAAGTATTTTGAAATTTTTTGAAGTGTGTTTCTAGTATTTGGTGTGTAATGTGGTTTTCAGTTGTGTTATGATTTCGGAAGTGATTTTGAAGTGTTTTCAGAGTGCTGGTGTGAGATTTCTGATTTTTGGAGGTGTTCTCTCAGTGTAGCTGAAATCATAATATGCTCATATCTTCTCCAGGAAGGCGTTTCTGCTTCTGGGTATTGGTTTATACCTCTTGCCTAGCCTAGGCGATTCATTTTGAGAGGTTATTTGCAGCCATTGATGAAGATTTGATTTCTTCCAAGGCAAATCTCCCCTCAAGGAGGTCGTACAAATCTGCCCTAGCTGATGTTTCAGACTAAGTTAAAAATCAGATTTTCGGAGGTCTGAAATCTGCTCATTGTGGCGACTTTATGTGAGGTATTTGCTGGTTAAGTTTAGAAACTGATTATTGAGGTTTTTGGCACTAGCATGTGCTCGTTTTTGTCATGTTTAAGTGAGTTTGATGCATGCTTTATGGTCTGATTTCAATGATCAGAAATTCTGATTTCATTTTCTTATCTTTAATATTGTAATTGAGTCCATATTTGAAAGGGTTTCAAGTTATAATAGTTTTCTGATTAAGTGGTGATGGTGTCAAACACCCACTTAACCTAGTAGCCGCAATTTATGTTTTGTATTGACAAAGTGGTGAAGGCTAAGCTCTCTATCTTTTGTTACCAGCAGACAGTCCTCGTTTCTATGGTTTAAACTTTATACTGATTGAGTGGCAATGGTTTCAAACCCCCCACTCCATATAGTTTTTTGTTGTGAGTGTTGCAGTTGTTAGTTTACATATTTGCATGTATAAAAAGCTAAAAATCTCATTCCACTTTAGTTTCAGTATTGCATTCTATATTTTCAAACAAAAATCAGGCTGGTTATTATAGAAATCGGGACCGGCCCCACTTCAAAATTTTCCAAGGATGCAGGGGAAACAATCCCCTCCCTGTCCCCAAAAATCTGCAAAAAGACGAAACATCATAAGCACAATTAAGGAAAAGTTAAAAATGCCAAGGGGCTACTAGTCATCCCCAGGACAGACAAGGAAAACCAGGATGTACCCCAACCATCCAAGGGATGGCCTACCGGTCCCCTACGACCTAGCGATATGTGTTTCATTTAAATAGTGATAACTAAAAAGAGAAAGCTGTGGGGGCCCTTGTACAAAACCTAAACCTAAAAAACAACATCATAACATCCAAAACAAAAAAAACGAGCTCATTTGTGTCATTTTGCAAGGTGTGGAGAGAAAAAAGAAGAGCACAATTGTGAGAAACCAAGTGAAATAAGCAAAGAGGAGTGAGAAAAGGGCAAAACAAGATCGAGTATCCGCCATTTGAGGCAAGTTCATTATTTTTGTTTATGATGCTTAAGAGAGTTTTTTGTTTGTTTGTGTTCTATGTTTGCATTTGCAACTCTCATTTACTTTTTCAACAAAAAATAAATAAAAATAACAACGAGAACTAGCAGCAATAAGGACAGTGAGGGTCAAGAAATTGAAATTGAACGAACAAGCATGCCATGGATGTTCAAGGAGTATGAATGCTTCAAATAGTCCATTTCAATGCCCTTCTATAGCCTTCTGAAATATTACACAAAGGGTCATTTAAACCAAAAAAGCCTCTTCTACGATTTGAAAGAACCATAGATGTTAAGAATAATAATTCGGGGGGAGTAGAATAAGGTTGTGTCATACTTGCAAGAAGCAATATAGGGGCAGCACACGAGTTTACTCTCATACTAAAGGCATATCTTGTCAAGGGTTCAAATTTCATAAAACCATAACATTAGCTGAGAAGGGTGAGGTGACTAGGTTGCACATGGAGGGTGAAGCAAAAATGAAAAGAATACCAATGGAGTCTTTATAGACCAGTGCATCTATGTCGAATGCTACTTCTACTACTAGTAGCATTATAAATTATTTGCGCTTACAATTGTACATTGTGCTTAGCACCCATTTTGGAATATATAACTGATTGTTAGTAAACATTAACTAGCCCTTTGAATAGCCAAATAGGAAAAGACTCTAACTTCCAATGCTTGTGTCTTGCTAATTTGGCCAAAAGCTTTAGTGTTCAAGTGTCCGCTTATGGCCCGTAATGGTTATGACCTTGTCAACCAAAACCTAAGTTACTGAGTTCGCTTGTTCCAAGTCCTGGTCTGGTTCGACTTTGGGTTTGGCCAAGGTTCACTCCTAGGTAGACAGTTTCGTCCAGGACGAACCCAAGGCGAACCTGGCCGGATTGACAGAGAATCAAAGGCAGAAAAGTGTAGAAAACATGTTTTTCTTCATAGAGTTGTCGAAGGCGGAAGAGGAGGCCTTCGGATTTGACCACATTGGCCCTCTCAAACTTCCGTGCAATGTTGATCATTTCAAGAAAATGAAAAAGATTATTTGCAAAGCTTAAACAAGCACACATCTTATTTCTGATAAAAAAAATTTGGCCAAAGCTATTTTTGTAATCTATGGATTTGAGAAGCCCAAATTTGGCATTAGAATATATAATGGCAACAAATTGTTGGCTCTCTTTGTCCTTCATTACTAGTTGTACAATATCGACTATTGAGTAATACTAGCTTATCTATCTTTCAAACAACAATATATATAAAATAGGTTCACAAATACCTTTCTGAGCTATCGATAGCACTTATTTGTTAAAGTGTATTTTTATTGATCTAATTTAGAAAAATAATTGTCTCGACAAATAATTTAGTGTTTGTAGAATATTGAGTAATAGTGACAATACTAGTTTATATATTTTGAAAGATATTAGTTTATATATTTTTATATTTTTATATTGAATTTGAAATATATGATGCTATGATTACAAGTTTATGGTGCTTTTGTTGTTTATATGATACTATGTGACATTCTTATCTTAATTCATGCATCTGGGTTGCATATTTATATAAATATCAATTTTACATGATTTTGTACTTACGATCCCTAACGAACCCAAACCCCATTTCAAAATTTTGTCGTACCCACGAACTTGTATTTGAACCTGAACCGGCAACTTAGACCAAAACTCAAAAGGTTAGTGTGAAAAGGTGTTACTTGCATATAAACGTAATTCCCTTATCTTCGACAAAGTCTAACTGACAAGATGAACATTATCATGATCTATCTTATTGTTGGTTAGCGGATTGGCCTTTTTATAATATTGACTCAAACCCTCGAAAAGGCCTCTCTATCAACAAACAGTCGAACAAACTATCACTAATGGTAATAGTTTGTTCTCTGAATTAAACACATACACCTCCCTGTGACAAATCTTCATTGAATTATCTTTTTGGTGTTTTTTGAATCTAAAGTGGGTTATGCTCTTGACCAGAGAGGAGGAGAGGCTTCTAATGGACATTCATCACCATGATAAGATATAAAATTACAAACTGAAATAAAGTACAATGTTGTGCTCAATATCTCACAACCATGAAAGACCAAACACAGTTAAAATCACCACATTGAATTTGTAAATATATCTCCACGACCATGAAGATTATACATACAATTTACCCACAAATGATATAAACCTGTCAAACAAAAATGATGTAACAGAGAAAAAAAACAAAGTGACTCACAGATCACCCTATAATCAAAGGTTCAAAGCACAATTTGATACCCAAAATTAATTCATTTCATTCATCTCATATTCACCCATTTAACAGTAAAACTATATAAGAAACTAATGAACAACAATCATAATACAAATTTTCGAGTCATGCTCAGTTGTCACAGCAACAGGGGGAAAACTGAATCAAAATTGTCGATCCTTTGTGGAAAGCCTTTAAACATGACTAGGAAGGTATCATTAGTTAGTTGAATACCCTCACTTAGAGGACGCGAAGAAGCATTGAAGAATATAGGAGGCTAAGTCTAGTCTTTGAAAGAGAAGAGGAATTAGTAGAAAATTTATAGTTACTCTTGCAAAGCCAATAATTAAGATAGGTCCAAAATCAAGCTCCACGCTCTATACAAGGAAATAGAACTCAGTAAGAAAGACCAAGAGGTCAATAAGTAATTCCTTCTTTTCAACTCTGGATACTAGAAGATATACCAGGAGTGCACGAGAAAGATGGGAAGTAGATCTTCTGTTTGAAGAGCTTAGTAAAATAATTTTTTCTTTGGTTAGGCCCATTCGTCGGAGCATAAGCATACCCCCCACTCTTCCGAAGAAGCAGAACATTTCATCTCCCATCTGCCAAGCACTAACACTTCACGGAGTTGCAACACCAGCACAAGTCACTTATAATCCCGTACTCTTCACTCTACCTAGAAGCATGGCTCAGCCAGTGCCATGGGGAGTAGTTATTGGCCCGCTTAGTCTTGCTTCTCATCATGACCTTCCTCATGGATCCAGGAAGAATTTTCCGAGATTCGTTAGAGATGGATAAGTGTCCCCCGATGAACACATTGCCGCATTTTTCACAGCCTGTAGAGTACTCGCAGTACAACATGAAGATGTGGCAGTTCGCATGTTTGTGGAGACGCTCGTTGACGGAGCTACTGATTGGTTCCACCATCTACCGCCGGGCTGTATTACAAATTGGGATACTGTGAGGACAAGATTCAATGCCAGGTTCAAGGGTGTCGAAGATGAGCACTCCTTGCTAGCACAATTAACCCAGATTAAGAAGGAAATCTCCATACCCATGCGGGAATTTGTGGCCAAGTTCAACAAAACAGTTAATAAAATTCTGGTTGCTAAAAGGCCTACTGCAGATAATCAAAATTGCTGCTTCTTGAATGCCATACCTCCTGATTTAAACTTCCATTCGAGAAGGGCGCAGATAGCGACTTTAGCGGACGCTCAAACTACTGTTATTGGGCTAGAAGACGACTTCATCATGGCTGGAAAGTGGAAGGAGTTACAAGCTAGCAGCAGTGGTAATAATAATAACTCCACAGAAGCCATGTTGCAGAGACTGATGAATGATATGATAACTCTTAAGAGGCAGTTGCCAAAGGCCAATCCCTCACTTTGCTAGCCTTACTTAAAGTTTTTGAGAAGACAAAACGAGGAGAGACAATTGTAGCTTCCGCCTACTCAACAACGACTAGCCACTGAAGCCCCTACAAATTCTAGAAAGGGAAATAAATGCACCTTCCATTTGATAACTGATCATAGAGGAAAGACCTGTCCTGATATGGCTAGACATATGCAAATGGTCACCAATAATGAAACTCTAGAAGATACCTTTGGAATAGAAACAAACTCCAATTTTGATGGTGACTCTAAAAATTATTACCTGGAGTATGAATCAGATTCTGAGGGAAGAGGTGACTGTTTGGCCTCCATCAATGAGTCTGAAATAGCTGTCTTGACAAGGAATCAAAAGGGTAAACAACACGGGATCTCTATTCTAAAAAGGAATCGTAACTCAAATTCCTCATTCCCTAAGGCATCGGATAAAATGACCACGTCCCAAAATACCACTGTTCCGGGTAAAGAGTCTAGTTCCTTTGATATTGTTCAATTCTGTAAAGATTCACGTATTCAAATCTCCCATTTAGATTATTTGAAGTCAAATCCTGCAAAGCTACGACGCTTAGTGGAACATTGTAATTCAAGAAATGCAAATGCTAATGCATGCTCGAGTATGATTTCCAAAGGTGAACCCTCTGTTTCGGAAGTAACTCAAAATGAGGCTAATGTGCTAACTACTACCCCAGACCAGAAGCCTGAACCTTTCTATGTTTCTCTCTTCATTAATGGACATAAGCTTAGCAATTGCAATATAGACTCGGGGACTTCCGATAATGTAATGCCAGTGACAGTAGCTAAGGCTCTTGGTTTGTCTCTGAACAAAAACCTTCGCGAGATGTTATTCAATGGATGCAAAACAAGTACCCCTGGTTGGCCAAATTAAAGACACGCAAGTAGTACTTGCAGCACACCCAGCCAAAAGATTAAAACTCACCATCCTAGTGGCAGATATACCGGCTAGTTATGGTATGCTATTGAGCAGGACCTTTTGCAAAGATATGGGCGAAGAAATCAAATTAAGCTGGTCTCATGCGATCATACCTGTCGGGAATAAGAAAGTTAAGCTAGAACCTAAAGAAAAGGTCAAATTCATTGTGCTGAAGTCTGATAACCCGAAAGCGCAAATCTTGTATGAAGAACTGGATTTTGGCAATTTGATTACTGAATCTGATTCTTCAAGGCTTGAGAATGAAGAAAAAGAATCACGGTTATGGACCCTAGAATTTGATGGAAATTGTGCCTCTTCCGAGTCTGGTGCAAGAGCAGTGCTAATGCCGCCTCAAGGCGATGTCATTCATTTGGCCAAAAAACTAGAATTCAAGAACACGAACAAAATACGAAGCTTTGCTATTGGGAATTGCTGCGGCTAAAAAGAGAGGAGTCACAATATTAAAGGCGAAGAAGAATTGATAGTGAAACAGGTCAGAGAGCTCTTCTCTATTAAAAATCATAGATTAAAAAATTACAGGAATAGGGTATGGGATGAAATAGAGAATCTTGAAGCATTTTTAATAGAAGCGGTGCCCAGGGAACAAAATTCCCGAGCTGATTCCCTAGCAGTATCAGCATCCCTCCTACTACCTCATCCAAACTTCAGAGACCAAAATTACATTATTGATCTAGTGTACAGATCAAATGTCCCTGACAATGTGGAGTCTTGGCAAGTCTTCGAAGATGATCACCGGCTTCGATAGTTCTTGGAGAATGCTAAGATGTTTGCTGAACAATATTTCAAAGGAGGAGAAAATTGTTGTACTAATTTCTCTCCAGACTAAAAAGGACACCTGGAGCAAGGGGTCGTGCAATTGAAAGGAAATAAGATTCACTCAGGTATGATCTCTCTAGAAAATTTGTTTAATATGCATGATGCGTATATGAAGAGGAAAAGGGAAGAAAGGGGAAACACCTCCGAGGAGTATGAGAGTTTGAATATCGGAGATACACACAAAACCCAAAGATGATAAGTGTCGGGAAATGTTGTAAGGAAGAGGAAAGAGCGAAGTTGAGTGTGCTACTTACATCTTATCAAGATGTATTTGCATGGTGCTATGATGATTTGAAAAGCTTCATGGGAGCAAAGTTCAAACACCACATTCCCCTAAACCCTGAAACTGCTCCTTTCTACCAGAAACAAAGAAATTATAATCCCAAAGTAGCTGAAGCTATCTTTCGGGAAATAGACAAGATGCTGAAAGCTCGAATCATCTACCCTATCCACCATTCTACTTGGGTTGCGAATATAGTCCTAGTCTGAAAGAAGAATGGGGAGATAAGGATTTGCGTAGACTTCAGAAATTTAAATCAAGCATCTCTCAAAGATAACTATGCATTACCAAACATGGATCATTTGTTGCAGATGGTGGCAGGTTCGGAGATGATGTCCATGTTAGATGGGTTTTCAGGTTACAACCAGATAGAGGTTGATGAAGGAAACCAACACAAAACAACCTTCACCACACCATGGGGCACTTTTGCCTACAACAGAATGCCCTTTGGGCTAATTAACACAGGTACCACTTTTCAGCGGGCGATGGACTTATCTTTCGGAGATCTGAAAAATAAGATAATAGTGGTGTACCTGGATGACCTCACGGTGTTCTCAAAGAAATGGGGAGATTACGTGCACGATCTGGAGGTAATCCTAGAAAGGTGTCGGAAACACGGGATCTCCTTGAATCTGAAGAAGTTAGTCTTTTGTGTGACTGAAGGAAAGCTATTGGGCCATATTGTGTCTCAGGAGGGAATACACATAGATCCTGAAAGAGTCAAAGCAATTCAGCAACTCAGGCTCCCTTCAAGCAAAACTGGGGTGAAATCTTTTTTTGGCCAAGTCAATTTCCTGAGAAGGTTTGTACTTGATTTTTCTGTGATTACCAAACATATAGTTGATATGATGAAAGGGAATCAGAGATTTAGGTGGAACGAGGCTAGTAAAGAAGCTTTCGAAAATATCAAGGAGGCCATAGCCAACGCACCTGTGTTATCACATCCTAATTTCAGTAAGGAGTTCCTTATTTATTGATATGCTTCAGAACACACCATGTCTGCTATTCTGTTGCAGGAAAATGAGGAAGGAATTCAAGCACCAATTGCATTCATAAGCATTCCGTTGAAAAATCATGAATTGAAATATTCACAAATGGAGAAGCATGCTTTTGTTGTGGTTAAGGCTCTAAAAAATTTCAGATTTTACATTTTGCACTCCCATGTCGTTGTCTTTGTCCCAGAACCCATGGTGAAAAGCATTCTGACACAACAGGAAGTGGGATGTAACACCAAGGGAGCATGGATTGCAAAGGTGCAATAGTATGATATTGAGATTAAACCCACCAAGCTTGTACGAGGAAGGGGCCTTTGCAGAATGATAGCTGAGAACAAACCCAAGCAGCAGGAAGATCTTCCTAAGGTATTAATGGTAAGCCTGCAAGATCATTGGTTCTCAAATATTGCTCATTTCCTAACATATGGTGAATGCCCAGAAGGTCTCTCCCCAAAGCAGAAGAGAAATCCAAGGATGAAGGCCGGGAAATATGTTATTTGGGACAATAAGTTGTATAAGCACGCTATTGATGGAACCTTTTTGAGATGTGTGGATAAGCAACAAGAAAATCTTTTAAAGGCTTTCCACGAGGAAGCTTGCGGTGGTCATTTCTCTTCCACTGTCACTGCATTCAAAATTCTCAAGCAGTGTTACTACTTGCCAGGTATGTTTAAAGATGAATATCATGGGTCTCAAAATGCGAGAAGTGCAAGATGTTTGCAGGGAAACCCCAACTGGTTGCCTTACCTTTGAAGCTTGTGGTAATTGAAGGTCCTTTCCAACAATGGGGACTGGATTTTGTTGGCCCTATAAATCCTCGTTCAAGTGCAGGACATATGTATATACTGACTGCAACAGATTACTTTACAAAGTGGGTGGAAGCTAAAGCGCTGAAGAAAACGACTTCTGAGGTCGTTTGTGAGTTTTTGAAGGAACATTTTAGTGTGTTTTGGTGTTCCAGTAAAACTGGTTATGGATAATGCAGCCTACTTTTCCTCAGCAGAAATTACGCAGTTTAGTTATGATTATGGAATTCAGCTGGCACATTCATTAGATTATTATCCTCAAGGCAACGGCCAAGCAGAATCCAGTAACAAAAATTTGGCTAATATCACGAAGAAGCTGGTATCAGAGAACCATGGGAACTGGCACAAGAAGCTGCACGAAGCCCTTTGGGCAGACAGGATCACTCCCAAATGAGCAATCGAGAGTTCTCATTTTCAATTGGTGTACGACACGGAAGCAAGCCTGCCACTGCCTCTGGAACTGTCAATCTGCAAACTCCAAACAGCCTTGAAAGATGCTAAATTTCAAGATGGAATTGAGAAGAGAATTTTGTATTTGACCAAGCACGAAGAAGAAAGAGAGGAGATGGTTGATAGGATTACCTAGCATTAGCAAAGGGTTAAGAAAATCTTTGATAAAAGGGCTAGACCTCAGAAATTCATGGAGGGAGATCTGGTCTTTCTCTGGGACAAGAGAAGATAACCCAAAGGTATGCATGCAAAATTTGATTCACTATGTAAAGGCCCATTTAAAATTCATCAGGTGTGTGGATCGAATTCTTTCAAATTCGCTTATCCAGATGGTATGATCTTACCATTATCATATAATGGGCAAGATCTAAAATTGTATCAACTGTAAAACAAGTGACCCTTGTACTTGTATTATAGTAGTTAGGTTTTTCTTTCCGTATTGGATTTTAGTTTGAGTCTGGTATTAGTTGAGTTCTTTCTTTTCAGTTTTGTTTGATCCTTTGTTGTGCGAAACCAGAGATTCTAAGTCCCTGCTAAGTCCCTCATGGTCCTCGTTCCCAATCAGAGTCGGCTACTGCTATATTTTAGTTCACGTGTCAAATTGGCTTTAAAGATTTTAAAGTCTGGTTAAAGGTTCAATTTTGTGTTTAAGTCTCTAAGTGTCCAGTTTTTCAAAAACTGGTCACCCGTCTGAAATTTGGGATTTGGATACAATCGGGATTTCGGGAAATGAGTCATGTGTTTTTCAGTGTTTATCCTCATAGCTTGAGTTTAAGTCCTCTTTATTCGGATGTCGGGAAAATAGTTGCTCATGTTCGGTCAAGTCTTTCAATTAGTCTTCGTCCTTTAGTCGTAAGTCTTGTCGGAATCCGACATATGGGTGGCAAGTTTGAACTTCAAAGAAATGCTAAGTACTCTATTGTGGGAAATTGAGGTTCGAAGTGCTAAAGGTGGCGGAAATGAAAGCATAGTAAGGGAATTCCCGAATCGAGAATGGAAGCATAGTAAGGGAATTCCCGATATTACGAAGGGAAGGTTGGGATGCACCTAGTTCAAAATCATAAGTTGTTAAGAGGAAGATAGAAGAAGACAAATCATCGAAAAATGGAGGGAAGAAGTGCAATCCCCGAAATTCCGAAGAATGGAACCTGCGGAGGCCGCTTTCCGATATTTGCTAAATGGAAAGCCAAAAGCTAAGGAGTGACAAAAGAAGATAGAATTCGGAAATCCTCGCTAAAGCTACTGCATAGGCAAATTATAAAGGTATGTGATGAAGTTCCTGCCTCAATGGAAATGAAGAGCCCTTATTATCAACGCGGAAGCCGCTGCTATTAAGAGCAGACAAAGGATCGGGATTATTGATGTCGAGGTGCCAATTTCAGAATTCGACAAGTGGGTAGCTGTTGTCCCTAAATCTGAAGGCGCCATTGTTTTTTGAAAATAATGGTGGGAAGGCCTCGTAGCCTTTATAAAAATGTTTTTTTTTCCATTTTCAATTTTTTCTTGTGACATGTGTCTTGTAACCGTTTCATTTTTCAAGAAAGCTATATTGTAACGACATGGGTAGGCCAAAGGACTTTAAATATTTCCTATGACCAGTATGCAAAGGATAGACAATTTTGATTAAGTTTTCCCCTTGTTGTGACAATTGAGCGTGACTAGAAAATTTGAATTATGATTGTTGTTCATTAGTTTCTTATATAGTTTTACTGTTAAATTGGTGAATAGGAGATGAATGAAATGAATTAATTTTGGGTATCAAACTGTGCTTTGAACCTTTGATTATAGGGTGATCTATGAGTCACTATTTGTTTCTTTTCTTTGTTATATCATGTTGTTTGACAGGTTTACATCATTTGTGGGTAAACTGTATGTCTGATCTTCATGGTCGTGGAGATATATTTACAAATTCAGTGTGGTGATTTTAACTCTGTTTGGTCTTTCATGGTTGTGACATATTAAGCACAACATTGTACATAAAAAGCATTGTACTTTATTTCAGTTTGTAATTTTATTTCTTATCATGGATGTATCATGGTGATGAATGTACATTAGAAGCCTCTCCTGCTCTCCGGTCAAGAGCATATCCCACTTTAGATTCAAAAAACACCAAAAAGTTAATTCAATGAAGATTTGTCACAGGGCGTTGTACCTGTAAAATTTAGAGCACAAACTGTTACCATTATTGATATTTTGTTCAACTACTTGTTGATAGAAGCCTTTTCGAGGGTTTGAGTCAATATTATAAAACAGCCAATCTATTAACCAAGACTAATCAAGATATTGAGTCATTGTCAAGCATACTACGATCTCCAATCTCATTTCCACTAAGCCGTTGTTTCTTATCTATTGTGATTATCATGTTACATACTAACACTTCCAGGACTTCTTCATCTTCTTGTGTGGATCCAATCTAGGGCTTCATATCTAAGGTGTCATTGTCATTTCAACACTCATTATTTGCTTTGCCTCTGCTCCCTTGAGGGAATGCAATTGTTATCGTCATCATCATTGATGTTGTAGACGTGAGAACACCAATGTTAGCCGTAGTACTTACTTTATGTTGTGTTAGTTGTATTATGTGTAGCCGACAGTACTTAGTTACTACCGGACGACGGTTGGGAATCGGTGGTGACGGTTGGTCACACCCCTTCGGGTTTTATATAAGCGATGTACTTTCTCTTCGGAGATATGCTGATGGAGACTATTGTAAATGTATT
>MU223834.1:430053-445899 GCA_018584345.1 Thuja plicata | reverse complement strand
GGTAGTTAGGGATTCTGAACGGTTAGTGCATACGGACAAAGAATACAGTTATTGACGACATCAGATTCAAAAAAAAAGAAAAAAAAAAACGACGACAAATAAAGAGCAGGGCATAGTGTATGGCATCGAAGGGAAGGACATAAGCAAGTAGTGAAGAAAATACAGTTATTGGCCATTTGCATAGGCACTGTAAGGGGTTGGCAGAAAGAGTATGGCATCAGACGAAAATCACGAAAAAGGTGTGCGCCGTGGACTTTTGTGAGGGTTTGAAGGTGCTAAAATGTTCTTGGCCCAGGACCCCGCGGGGGCGTTGCTCCTCGACCCCCATTTATTTTTGAGGCACACCACAATAGAGTTTGGGGTACCTGCGCCGTCAGGGTAAGCGTTGGGTTTGTTCCACTCGGTGAGAAAGAAATTTGAAGCTAAGCGTTGGAGGGGAAGCCATAAGCCGCCAACATAGATGGATTTGGAGGTTGTGAACACACACGTTGAGCAGATGATACCCAGAGATGCTGCAGGCATTGATTGTCCACGCGCCAGTGGTGGCGAGAGTGGTAGCAGGGTACTACGCTTTGAGGAGTATGTCTTGGCTGGACATGAGGTTGCCGTGGTGGAGGTACAGAGAGCTCGGGAGGAACTGACCAACAGGTTGTAGGCAGTAGAGCAAGAGTTGGCTCAGTGTACCCAGTAGTTGGGTGTGAAGAAGGCAACATGGCTGTTGAGGACAAAGTGGTTGGAGGCAGTATCATTTGAGCAGCAGATTTGCAGCACTTGGTAGATGTTGAGACTGAGCAGCATGTTTTGGTTCTTGTACGTGGTTCATCATTCCTATCTTGTTCTGTCCCAGATATTTTGTTGTCGTCCGGAGACAACTTTTCTTTAGGGGGGGATGATGTTAGCCGTAGTACTTACTTTATGTTGTGTTAGTTGTAATATGTGTAGCCGACAGTACTTAGTTACTACAGGACGGCGGTTGGGAATCGGTGGTGACGGTTGGTCACACCCCTTCGGGTTTTATATAAGCGATGTACTTTCTCTTCGGAGATATGTTGATGGAGACTATTGTAAATGTATTCAAGTTACGGATGATTAATAAAGATTATGGTATTCTCTGATCTATCTTATGTATTTGTATTTCCGTACAACGTCTATACACTAGTAAACTAGGTTACCCCAGCGGGTAAACAACCAACATGGGGTTTGACTAAGGCAAGCCCCTAAACAACACAAACTTTTCCCGACTTTCATGTTTACAAGTCCAAATTAAAAGGATTCCAAATGTGACAGTGGAGGAAACTAGAGCTACATGTTAGCGTCTTACCACTTTTGCCCCAGTTTTCAGTGACAAGTGCCCAAAACCCTATTAATCGCATTTCAACTCACAAATTTTCACAAAACAAACTTTGGGCACCAATGCCTAGTACTATAGTTGTACCCAATTATCCCCAAACTTTAGCATCAAGTTCCTCTTTACATCTCTTTTCCAAACTTTCCTTATGTTTCTTACTTTTGTTCTATATTTTCTGCATTCCATTAAACTTGTTCAATTTAGCCATATTTAGCCTAGTTCATTGCGCACACACAACCAATCCCTATTGCTAGCAACAAAACATAGGGTGAAGTGAATTCAGGATAGCTTGACTTTTCCTTGTGATCGTAGCCAAGCCCATTCATACCTCCCTAATGATGTAGGGGAGAACGATTGACCTAGGTCAACACACATGTTAGTCTAGGATCACTTATCCCACACACCAGTGCTAGTATTGAGCCTAAAAGTTTGAGAAAAGAAAGGATCCACTAGTCTAGCTATCATGTTTAACATGCAATCATGATATGTAGCTGATAGTTTGGTTGCAAAAAAATTCTATGCTAATGCCATACCATTTCAACTGGCACACACTCCATATTTTAAAAAATGTTCAAAAATGCACTTGTCGTTGGTCGTTCATATGTTCCCTAAAGATCATAAGTTATGCACCTCCTTCGTGCTAAGCAGTATTCCAAGGTGAGAATAATGATGGAGGAGTTGAAAAAAGTTTGGATAAGGGATGGTTGCTCTAGCCTCAATCATTATGAATAGGTGGACCAATATAAGTCATCGGCCACTCATCAATGTCATTGTCACATGTACAACAAACTCTTATTTTCTTAGAGATATTGATTGTTCGGGGAAGTGGAAGGATGAAAGCTTCCAATTTCAAAATTTGAGGGATATTTTAAAAGATGTTGGACCCTCTAATGCTGTCAACTAGTGACTGATTCAACCCTTGCATGCAAATAAGTTGGATTGATGGAGGGTTCGGACCCCATATTGTGTTCATGTGTTGAACAATGCAATGAAAGACATTGGAAAAATAGATTAGGTGAATGAGTTCGTGTAAGAAGCTAGAGGCATTCAAATATTTGTAATCATAACATATCACTTGCTTTATTTAGAACCTTTTTGAAGAAGGAAATCCTCAAGCCAGTGGATTCCAGATAATCTAGCTAGTTTATTTTGATGGAGACGATGATTGAGGTATAGGATGTAATTGTAACCCCTCAAATAGGCAGTCAATCAAGTCATTAAAAGTCTGTTGCAAAGTGCATATTTATAACAGTCATGATCAGAATTGTAACTTTGCCTTTTGTGATTGTAATTGGACCTCAAGGAGGATGCAGTGTCACCTAGGACAGCTCCAAACATGTAAATAGACTCTCCAAGCTGCTCAAAAATGTAGGACAGCATGAATAACCTCTTATTGGACTGGATAATGCTCCAAAAATCTCCTGATAAGACTGCTGTAACTAATTTTCTGCTATCCTGCACTTGGACAGCTATCTATTCTACGAAAGTCCTCTTCTTACAACTCCAAACTCCCTTAACAACACATGATATCACCTTAATCAGTCTAATCACCTCAAAAAAATGACTTTTTAATCCTCACATCACACCATAAACCTTTGGCATAAATTTCAATGTAATCCACACCTATGCAACCTGCCTAGAAGGGACGATTTCTTTTAGGAAAATTAAAATATCATCAAACCCTGCAAATACCTATGGAACTTCATCACCCTGTTTGATTTAGGCTCGTTTAACCACGGGCATAATCATTGCCCTCCCAACCAAAGATATGTATCATTATGGCATGTTCTTCAGATATCACCTTATGTGATATTGAACAATACATATTTACCATTATGTTAAGTTCCTCGGATACCACCTCAAGTGATATCGTACAATAGATATCTACCATTATATTAGGTTCCTTGGATACCACCTCAAATGATATTGAACATTTATGTCATGTTCTTTGTATACCACCTCATGTGATATTGAACATTTATGTCATGTTCTTCGGATACCACCCACCTCATGTGATATTGAACATTAGACATCTAACATAATGGATTTCAATAAATCTTCAATGTGAGATCGTCACCTCACAATGAGGATTACATCATTGTGAGATTGTCACCTCACAAAGATATTCATATCACAAGTACAAGGAAATCACCACAGACTCTCTTACGTGTTGTTTTCATGGCATCACACACATAACATCCACCATGAACCATATCAAAGGGTGGTGATAAGGGCTTACACCTCAAGTTTCTCTTCAGTGCATTAATAAAGGCTTGCACCTCAAACTTCTTCTTCATAGAGAAGAATGCATTAAGCAGATCTTCATCATGACATGGCTACCTCTGAAATAGATATTAACCTTCTGACGTCCTTCGTCCAAGGTTGCTTCTGATGAAGTGTCAGACTCCCTCTGAAATCTGATATCAACCTTCTGACCTCCTCATCCAAGGTTTCTTCTGATGAAATGTCAAACTCCCTCTGAGTGTTAATTCTTCCTCTTCGAAGAAACTTATCTAGATATGTGCCACCAACTCAGCCTCATGGCAGCAAGTTGTGTCTTTCAAGATCAGGCCAATTATCAGCAATTATGATTCATTAAGGAATTGTGATCTCGGTCACAGGCATCTCCTGTGGCTAGTATTACACAGTGATATCCATAAGTGCCCTATCAAGGTCGCATCCTTGCCATTTCCCACACTCAACATTATTAATATTGGCGGTGAACCAGTCTGAAATCCCAGGGACATTCCACACATTGTCGACACTTATTTGCATTCAGTCTAAAGATCCAATGGTAGCAACTCTCCTTTCTCCGAGATGCTGGAAATGAATATCCTATCAATCTCCATTATTGTGCCCAGTGTTGTCTTCGAACTCTAGATATAGCATGGCAATGTCTAAATATTTATAATATCACTTGACACATTCCCACCAATGTTGTCTCAGACATTCATTGTACAAAGGAACCCACGACTTGCAACTTTGCTTTCCTTTCTTTGATCTGGACTATCATGATGATTCCATAAAGAGAATTCTGAAGCGATCCTTGGAATTTGATGGACTTCGTACTTCGTTGTATTGTAGGATTAGAATCTCCTCTGACTAGCATGAAACTATGCACTCAACAACCCGATATTTATATATAAATTTTCAGTTACCAAAGATATGTATATCACTCTCTAGTGGTGATGCAAGTTGTTGGTAAATTTTTGTTTTCAGTGATTTTTAGTTATATGCTTGTATTGAACAGGGAGAACCAAGTCATCCAATCCACACGATGTCAAAGACAAACTACTCGGTATTCGATAATTCTCCAAGTTACGCCAACGTTTTGATATTAGCTGGTTTGATATATATTTATCTCTGTCTTAGTAAATTTCTCTTATATTGTTTGAAACTTCAAGGGGCCTATGTAGAGAATCCCCAACATAATAGGAATTGAGCCCTCCTTCACAATCTGGCTCACCCGCTCTTTATCCAAGCTCAGATTCCCAATGGCCATGGCCGCAGCAACCTGGGCAAAGATTGATGTACTTCTTTAAGTCGCTGAAGAAGAGGACGCACGCCTCCTTCAATAATAATCTTTCCATTGCAATCTTTGTCCACGACAAAGGAGGCAAGGCTATTAGCAACCTCCTCCTTATCTACTAGGATGCTTTCTCCAATCTGCTTGACTTATGTAAACAACTTGCGTGGATACAAACTGAGTGCGGGTGCGGGATCATCCTGTTATGTTGTCCGTAACCATTGTTGACATTTCCCTTCACGTAACCATTGTTCGACATCTTCCTTGTCTTTTCTATTCATTAAGCAGACGGTATATATAACAATTTAATTGGTTAAGCAGCCCGTATCTGTTCATTCGATTAATGACATTATATGTTTCATCGAATATAAGTTGACATGGCTTCCACAAGACAAACATATTTGTATTCATTATGTGCTGACGTGCCATAGAGGTGAAAACTTTGATATCTACCAAGTTATTCATATTAATATCTTCACAATAAATCGCTGCTCTAATGTCTTCTGCCATTGATGTATATCAATCGATTTATCAACTTCAATCAGTAATATTTAATCTTTCTTGACTTTCCCGTTAATTATCCTCCTGTCATACACCGCGACATAACAGTGCACCCGTTGGCCACTGGATTCATCACTCCGCAGTCATTTCACTCCATAGCTATTTCACCCGCAGTGACTCCTTTGTAAAGACACTGCGCGGCTTTTCCTACTCCTCAACACAACGGATGGTGTTAGTAGATATCGGGAAATCCATGCACTTTCAGAACACAGTGGATCTCAGAACCCGAGCTCGCGATGACATCCAAATCAGATCCAGTCCACCGAGCTCAGGTTTGATTGCCTCACAAGGGTTTTCCTTTTTCAGTCACGTAGTCATGTAGTCACTCAATGCTGATCTCAACGAGCGCTCTGTGGTCAAACGAGCTAGGTCCAATTAACGAGAGATCACTGGAGGTCTAATTCAACAGGGACCTTGCCTTCCAATGTGAACACATTTTGTGGCCACATAAGAGCACATGGACCTTGTCTTCCACTACCTGCGGCCCCTTTAGTTAGCGCCAAAATTGGTAAAGATACTGTCAGCAGCTCCCACCGTTAAATCTTCCACGCAGTCCAACCACATTCACCAACACACATTTCTATTAGTTTATTATGCAACCCATCACTTTCCTCACATAATCTTACCAATGGAAAAAGTTTGATTGCATCTACAATTTCCTCACATAGTCTTACCATCAAATGCATCTTCACAGGCTTTTCTTCCAAACCATCAATCTCTTTGCATGATTATGACAAATACATATGTATTGATTGTTACGTGAAGTTATTACATTTAGTATTCTCAAGCCCACATTAGTCTCCGATATTGCAAGAACACATGCCCTTGTATACAAAATTTTCATAACAAGATCGTCAAACCTTATAGGTATAGGGGCGATGAGAATGTTACTATAAAGTCTGCCATATCAGAAGGTATCCATAAAATTGGACCATAGTCTCTTCTGCTATTAGGAAACCAGCTAGAACGCCTTCCACTTGACAAGTTACTATCACACAGTAAATATCAAGCGGACCTACATCTTCCATTCAGACTGTCCACACTTGCGATCATTTACACGATTCTAGAATCACTATAGGCAAGAATCTTCCAGCTCTGATACCATGTTAGATTTAGGCTTGTTTAACCACGGGCATAATTATTGCCCTCCCAACCAAAGACGAACATTTATCGTCTTCCCCGAGCATCCGATATATATTAATCTGCCTAATATTATTCACTTATATGTCTCTTTGAGTGAGATCACACATCTCATTATATATATGCAAGAGGTGTCCTTTCACCAAGGGACACCACTCTTATGTAATTAATATAATTATATATTAAATAATAATATCAATATATTATCAATATAATAATATTATCACAATTATTATATTATTAATATAATAAGTATTATATTTTCATACAACATACAATACAATTATATCATCATTATATCATCTCATAATAATAATATAAATATAATCACAACCTTTGTGATATCTATGTTGGCCTGTGGATTCCGACCACAACTACAATAAAACCAACACGCCCAACTAAGGAAAGAGCAAACAATATACCTACAAGCACATAATTGATGCCCTAGGAGATGTGAGCCAAAACTAACCCAAAACTTGCAAATGCATCAAAACCACAAAATCTCACTACTCATCAAAACCGCAAAGTCTAAATCAAAATACCATATAAATTTTCATCTTTGCAAAATCCAAATCACCAAAACTCTACAAAACGCAATATATTTCCTAAATGAAAATACCAACTCTAGCTAGGGTGGGTCTCTCACAACCAAAACTTGTACATCGAAGAGAATCTTCGTCTTCAACAACACCCAAAAGAAATTCCTCTATTCATTCCAACAACATTCTGATATGTGTGCATGAGAGAATGAGATCCTAGGCCCCAGTATATAGAACTTGGGGGGAAAGATTAGGGCAAATACAAATATTTAAATATTATATTCCCTCAAAGAAAAATACTTTGTATGGTTTAACATGCCAATCTAAGATTTACCAAAAAATATGAAAATGGTGTGCACCATGAAGGTTTGTGTGATTTTAAAAACCTATTTTTGTTTCTTCAAAACCAAATGAAGTTCTTCAAAATCACATAGACCTTCAACCCCATTGGGGTGTTGCCCCCTAACGACCATCAAACTATAAATCTAAGCAAGTAATAGGCCAATGATAAATCATGATCATAAAATCTACAAAATACATATCCCCTATTGCAGATCTCTACCTCTTCACAAAATCCAAGCCACAATCAAGGATATCTTGTTTCATGCATTGTACAACTTGTTTAGTATAAAAGGACTACCATAGACAATTGGCATGATACAATCCTGTTATTGTTGAATACAAGTTATGTCATCGTTGGTAAGAAATGTCATTTTCATAATGCAAAAAATGTGTCAATCCTGCCCTACATAGAAACTCATAGAACAATCCCATATAATAATATCCTAGCTAAGGTCAAACTAGAACATAACCATATATCTTTTTACTTAATTGCTCCTCTTTGTTAATGAGCTTGACAACAAAACTTGCAATCTTGAAGCTCCAAACAAGCATAAATAATAAATTCCTCACTTGAACATACATGCTTCTAGTTGATGCCTACTTTAAAAGCTTTTCGGGATTGCATAGGGTGTTATTCGGGCCACAGACCATTAGGGTTAGGGTTTATTGCACAAGGATTAAAAAAAAATCACTTTTTAAATTGACTTTTTCACAAATCTACTATAAGGGATGCCTTGTATTCTTGGGTGGAGTCAAGATATGTTGTGAGTCCGCTTAGCATCTTAGGGAAATCCTAGAGTCTTGATGACATGTCCAAACCAAGGGGAAATTCCAACAGCGTCCACTCTTTAAGAGAGACATTCCAGAACATCTAGTATTTAATGGCAATGGTGAGGGACAGCGGATGTTTCCCACAAGTCCCCGCATCTTTAGAATGTACCTATTGCAGTAACTCTTGGTCTTTTATGGAAAGGGGGGCACATTTCCACGAAACAAGCGAAGAATCCATAGCTATGGTATAGAATACTTTTGCAAACCACAAACAAGCTTCAAAAGAAACATGTAGTTGTTAGTCAAGCACTCGTTTTTCTAAAAAGAGGGGTAAACGCTTTTGACAAAGAGCTTTGAACTAGTGAGGTCACAAATGGGGGACCTCATCCCCAATATGATCATTCAACAATTACATCTCTGGGGTTTGAACCTTGATGGCAAGAACAACAACATTACAACTTAACCATCACACCATGCCCATGCAGGCAAAAGTTAGACAAGCACTCTTGCGATAACATTATTGTTACCAATTCTATCAAAGATTATACATTTATTGTTATAAATAATCATATTTTCTCTTTGGAAATTTGGCAATTGAGGTTGATCTAAGGCATTGCCAACATTGCTCATAGTCTTTTGAAGACTCATTTCACATATTCCTCATCCTACAATTAAACATATGTAATCTTACAGATTTGTTGGTGACACATTAAAATCTATGTTACACAAGGGCGTATTTCCTATCCCCAGGGGACTTGTTTTTGTCCCGAAACGTTTCAAGGATAGTGGGACAAAAAGGGGGCATCCCCCAACCATCCCCGATTTCAAAAAATTGTAGGAAACGGCAAGAAATGTCTCCTGACACGTCCCCTGACATTTGGGGACAGCTAGTCGCCTCTGAAACGCCTAGGGGACGTCTAAAACATCCCTAATCTGCCCCGGAAACCAAAAAAATGTCTCCTACACATTTGGATGATTATTGGCATTAAAAATTTAAAAAATACTTTTTTCAAAAAACAAATTGCCAAAGCAACAATGTGGGGAGCCCACAAGGTTTGAATTCCAATGAAGGAGATGCAACAAGGACTGGTCGGGCTACTATTGGATGATCCACTTCTGCCAAAGGGAGATAGTGACTCAGATGATTCTAAGCCTTTGAATATTGATAGCTAAAATAAGGCTTAGTATCATATGGTGTGCATGTAGCCTGTTATGTTTTGATGTTTGAGACTTCCGGATACATGTTTGAGACATTTTGATTTGGATATTTATATTGATAGACCATGGTTTTGATGTTTGAGACTATTGTTATAATGTTGTTATACTGATTTATACTGCTGCTATTATCATTTATGTTGCTATATTACTGTTGTAACTTGTGAATCAGTGATTTATTTGCATATTCTATTTTTGTTATCAACTGACATATCTCTCTCTTTCCCTCTCAATCTATAATATCTTAATATATTTTGAAATATTCACATACACACACATATATACATATATATAATACATATATACATATACATACATATATACATATATATATATATATATATATATATATATATATATATAAAGAATTTGTATACTGTCGTTCCCTATTTTTGGCTCTTTAGTTAATGTCCCGAAAACACATCCCCTGCCTTCCCCCCGTCCCCATCCCTAAAATGTCATGGAACATAGATTAAAATTTCAACCTACAAAAAATTGTCAAACCTTGGCTTTATTCCACTTGTTAGTTTGGTGAACCCCTTAAACAACTAATTAGTTCATGAAGAAGCAATTATTGTTATTAAAAAAGAGGTACACACTACACCATTGAACATGACCAATAACATAAGAAATAAATTCCTAAACAGGAAAATTGTGCATACATACAAGTCCATTGAGCTAAATATTGATCCATAGTTTTGAAAATAAATGACATTTATAGTCATTTTATCAGTTCCTTTTCTTTAAATTATCGATTCGTAAGATACAAAAGTAACAACCCTCAGACAAACTACACTAATTTTTGAAATGTGGCATTACTAAAGACTAACTTTACTACCTAAACTAATTTGATAATTGGGTACTAACTACTAATAGTTACACTTTTCTTGGTAACATATTGTGCATGGTTCCATCAGCTAAAATTAACTAAATAGTAGTGTTCCACTGCTTGTCAGGGACAAGGAGACGGGAGGATGTTGATACGGATTTTTAGGATGGCGGGACAAAGTTCCTAAGTTTGTTGATGTCGAAGGGCCGCGGGGTATATACAATACGTACTTGAAATGCTAGTTATGAAAAGATGTATAAGAAGTAATATAGCATAATTACAAATACTAATACTTGATCATTGGATATCAATATAATATTAGAATACTAAATAAAATTTCAATTTGACAAATGAAATTGTTGAATTAGCAAATGGTAGATTTCTATTATATTAAAAATATCATAAAAATGATTACAATGAGTAGCATGATATCAAAACATATACAAAATGTCAAAATGTAGTTAAGGAAGGCCTCTAATCCTTTGTCAAGGCAAACTCCTCATCCCTGGAACTCAGTAAAGTGGCTATAAAAACATCGACTTGATTTGATGTGATTTCCCCATCAATTTCTTCTTTAGTTTTTAAATTCAAAAGCAGGGATCTAGAGGCGGCAGCCCCCAATGGTGTCAAGGGGCAATGCCCCTTGAGTGGCCTTTTCATTTTTAAAGCATTTTCTCCCAAAATTGACATGTTTGAACTCCCTTTGGAAATGCAACATTCTTTAATGTGTTTGCGTGCAAATCCACTTAAGACGCCATTCGCCTATTAGGGGCGTACAGATGTCCCTGAGACAGTCAAGGGATGCCTGGGCGTCCCCACGCCCGTTCTAGGGACGTGTCATCCCAACAGCGTTCTAGCAGCAAAATGGTGTTGAAAGGTGGGGGGACACACTGTCCTTGTCCCCTATCCTAAGGACGTCCTCATCCTAGAAACACAAGGGTCTAGGGGCTGGGACACGTCCCCGTGTTTCACGGCTAAATAGTCAACTGATTTACCAAGATGGTTGTTTATACTCCTCAATGAGTTATTTAAACAAACTAAACTCCTTGCTCAATGATAATTCTGCTATCAACTCAATAGTTGATTGATAACAAAACCATTTTGATAGTTGGAGATACGAATATTCACAACTATCCCTAATTATTGGAAAAATAACTATTCAGGACTAAACATTATGATAATAATTTGAAGCTGAGATCGGCCTTGTTTGGTCACGTAGGAGATCAACAAATATTCTCTGCAACCTTGCTACCGCACAAACTATACCTATAGAGGTCTTACATTCCACTCCCATGGAAGAAAAAGAAATTATATGTTGATACTTGCCATACCAAGAAACTAATACAAATTGTAATATGCAGCACCATTTTGCCTTTGTTTTTAAGTTTTTGAGTATCAAATAAAGTGCAGATAATAAAGCACTTTACAGCAAATAAACAACTTGGAAAACTAATGAAACTCGGAAACATAAGAACCTGAAAGTTCCAGAACTTATTTCTCATCTGATTTTCCAAATTTATCAAATGTAAGAACAGCTCAAATCATAAAATAATATCACATATCTTACTCCAACATGCCCATTTGCTGACAGGTGAAATGAAGATCTGCAACAGCAATAACCAGCCAATGACTCACTCAGAAACCCTAAGTGTCCACAACGAATTCCTCCAAATGTGATAGCATGAAGAAACCATGTTTAAAAGTTTGCAAATTACAGTATATTGCATCACAACCCTAATCGACCAGCTCCTAGGAGTCTCACGCCCAGCCAAGACAAGGTACGAACAGCCCTAGATGGTATGGCCAGCTATAAGTGGTAAAGCCCAACTCTAGAAGATACGGCCAAGCTGGCAAATGTGTGCAGCAGAAATGACTTCCAAAACTCGGCCCTTCTTGACCAAGTGTGCATTATTATGAGCACTTATGGATTTAACTCTATGAGGAATTTTTCCATCAACGTTTTGGATCATTCTCCACGATCCATCATTAGGATGTGAGCAAGAAGATCATTCTTCTTGCTCACATCCTAATGATGGATCATGGAGAATGATCTGAAACATTTCTTCTTGCTCACATCCTAATGATGGATCATCGAGACTGATCCAAAACGTTGATGTAAAAATTGCCCACACAGTTAAATCCAGAAGTGCTCATAATAATTATGATGGACTGTGGAAATTTCATGTTTTCTATCAAGTGTGCATTGCAAACGCTCTAATGCCAAAAATTTAAATCACAAATAAATCCAACTGTGTTTCCTATACGGAAACACCAAGATATTCTCCAGATTATCTCTCAATACCGTGGAGAATATCGCCTACAAGAGATTTTGTCCTCACAAACCAATAAGAGCAATCTCCTCCAAACAAATCACAATTATCCAAATATCAAAACTAAGCATCCATGTAATAAACTTCTAAAATGGAGGACAAGCAATGACTGATCAACTTTGGATAGTCCGACATTGTCCATAAATTGTTTCACGGGATATCAATCAAAGAGATGTAAGGTTGATTCCGACCCCTTACACAATGGGGAAGAGGAAGCTTACACAATGAGGAGGAAGCTCTAGCAATTGTAATATATGGTAGAATAGGTAAAATAAGATGCTTGTAAATGAGGAAGTGAATTCCCTCCTCTTTGATTGTATTAAAAATGATGGTATTACCATCACTATCCTGCAATTTCAAATAAACAGGAAACTATAAAGCTATGTAAAACCGAACTTTAATCTTTTAAAGTTCTAGGCAAGACCGGAGGTTTTCTTAGCTCGGTTCTTTCCTACTAGTGCCCACACTAAACCAAGTTTGTAATTCTTTTTTTCAATAAAAAATAATATTGGCTACGGCCTATTACTCATCAAAAATAAATATAAATAAATAAACTTCTAAAATGCCTTTTATAGACTTCCCCAAGAGGTTTGAACCTTTTTCTCATCATCTCTTTTAATTCTCCAATGTCACCTTAAATATAAAGGGCCCATATATTTAAAATAAGTCACTTTTCACTTTATAACTCGCCCCCCTTAGTCCTTTATTAAATAAACGATAAATTAAAATAACAATAAAGTTAAATCTTGAATTTAACTTTCTTAATTAATAACTTATCATTATTTTATTTAAAAGCCCTGGACTAGTCATCAAAACTTTCTATATATATAATGTTGAGATAGTCATCAAAACTGAACCCACTAACAATGCTAAAACTAGAAATCCTGCCAACTAGCCTAGTTTGAGCTCAACACTGACTTCATAAAATAGTAAGTATTGGAAATCTAACCAAAATCACTCCAAAAAAGGTCATTTTGCTCATAATCCCAGTGGGAGCTCAACTAGCCATCAAAAAATAAGGCTACTTACTATAAACTACCTCCAAGGATCCCTAACCCTAACTCATCAGCCTACGAGAACCAACTGGATAGACTAAAGGTCCACCAACTAAACTGGTTAGGAAGGGGACACTACCAAAAATCCAAGAGAAAAAGCATATCCAATTGTAGAATTCCATGTATCAAGCGAGGGAGCCCAGTTTGAATCACTAAATCTAGATAGCAATAAATCTACAAATTTTCTAGAGAGAATGTCGAAGTCAAGGTTCCCCTTGACATTTCAATGCACGTCTTAGACATGAAACAAGAAAGAATTCATTTTCTACCGTCTTTTATTTTGATTCAAAACGTAAGAAGGTTTTTGAACAATTTTGCTATGCCTTTCATTTCCTCCATATAATTGCTAGTGTCTCCCTCGTCCTCATGAATTTTATAGATCTCATTTTCCTTCCTCTTTAATATATATCTAAATACCGATGCGCCCTCCTTAGCGCTGGATGTGGGAGCGGATGCGGAAGCCGATGCGGACGCTCTGTGGATGCCACCCGGAAGTGCATCCCAAGCATCCGGATATCCAGAAGATAAAATGATTTGTTAAGTTGTAAGGGTAAATTCTGGAAATAAATATCTTACAATATAGGAACATATTCAAAAGTGGTTTTTAAAAAAAAGGAAAGTACCTGAACCGATGTGAATATCTTTAGAAACTGAAGTTGTCGTAATACTATCAAACTGTTGTTGTTATTGAAAGTTACGAAATTATTATTATCTACACATGTTTTTTATACAAATTTTTATTTCAGAGAGACACGATAACGGTAACTAAAGAATACGAATGACAGAGCGATGTTATTCATTGTCGGGCTCTCCAGAATATGCGTTCATCAAATATATTTGAAGACGCTTTTTCAAAATTGTCTGTCGGGATTCGTAAATATTCATGCGCCACAATTTTCCGCGCTTATAATAAGTTGGGAATTTCATATTATACTACGAAGACTGGAAGAGACGTTATATATGACAAACACAATATGGAAGTGATAGGTGGCACCATCGTGAAGATGTTCTGTTTACCAAGTGACAAAATTGTCTCTTTTCGAACTGGCTAGGTTATCTTCTTTAAGACCGATGGAAAATAACTAAAGACAAATGTTACAGCTGTCGAGTTTCTGGAAGTTAGGATTTGGTTCGACATCTAACTGCAATATTAAATTATTAATAAGTTATCAATGATTAATAGAGGTATCCACGCTGGAAGGAAGAAGTTAGTTTAAACAATAATAACTATTTTGAAGACCACTAATCTCCCTTTACACATGAGAAGGCCTTGCCTCATGAAATATCTTGAATATTGATCAATGTGAAGTATCATACTACCAGTATCAAAAGATTTTTTTTTTTCTTGCATTTCTTTGCATATATAATATATATACTTATAGTATATTATACATACATACATATATATATATATATATATATTTAAAAAATATATATATATATAAAAACGCATCCGCATCCCCAAAAAAAAAATTCACGCATCCGCATCTGCATCCGAATCGGCAACTTATTTGGTAAACAATCTTAAAAGGTGAGCACTCATAACTCAACCATCAACAATAATAATTGAGATAAAAGTGGACGCAATTCAATGGATCTTTTGATTTCCTAGAACAGTCTCCAATGAGTACAATAAAGATCCCAGATCATCATAATCTGGACAAGGCCAACCATGTTAAGAAACAAAGCATTGCACTTCACATTATGATATAGGAGCACCTAAGGGATGAGGTTGTCTTGCATCACAAAAATATATTGCCTTTACTCAATTTTGTTTCTTTTTTTGTGTTACCAAAACCTAGTATTTTTTATAAAAAGTGATTGTAGAATCTCAAAAATGTAAGAACCCCTTGTGGCTCTAACTTTGACAAACGCTGAACTGTGGTTTAATTTTGGATGTTTGACAATTTGTCAAAGACTTTGCAAGCAAGCTCTGATACCAATGTAAGAATCCCTTGTGGCTCTAACTTTGACAAACGCTGAACTGTGGTTTAATTCTGGATGTTTGACAATTTGTCAAACACTTTGCAGGCAAGCTCTGATACCACTGTAGTAACCCTTCACAGGCTCTATCTGCTGTGTCGTTTGAGTTGTTTTATTTTTGTTTAATATTCTGATTTTTTGTGTTTTCAAGGGGATTTGACATAAGCAAAAACAATAATTGAAACTACTCTATCTGAACTAAAATTC
>MU223834.1:389472-410135 GCA_018584345.1 Thuja plicata | reverse complement strand
ATTGGAAGCTATTATTAGCTTTGCTAAAGGGTCAAAAGGAGATAAAGAGACCCCTACTTCTTCCATAGCAATCAGGAAGGATGGAGCCGACCAAATGACTAAGCTGCCTTTCCTCTCCCCCCACCCACCCACCCAAGAATTCCCTCCCCCATAGACAATAATTAGATGGTATGAGAAGCTGTAGTTCCAAATTTTTTGTACTTCAGAACACATTTGATGTGCAACCTTCATTAGGAGTAACTACTGTAATGTCCCCAACTAGGACCTTACTTAACTTACCCTAAATTTCCCAACTAGGGTTTGTCTTGTGCTTGGGAATGGCAAATTCGTAACATTCCCCTAGGAGGCAGACAATTCCCAATGATTAACATACATCACTATGGATTCAAATCAGATTAAAGTAAGAAACAACTACAGGTTCATAATACATTCTTAAGATTGTAATGTCACCTTTTAAAAAACTGCACTAGTCTGACCTGTAAAAACCTATATTTAAACATTAGAATTTGGTTTTGAAACTTACCAACTAAGTTCTTGCTAAATAATGATTATGTCCACACCCCTCTTTGCTGAGCCCAACGGGAGATTCTTGAATTACTGTGCTAGGGCGCGTGAATTACTATATATTCATACATTAAACATTAAGTATCAGCTGAGTTCCTTAACTATTTAGACATCATCAGATTGCTGATTATTATTATGCAAGATTACTTGGCAACTAAGTATAGATTGGGTTTCTCGATTATGAGACGTCACTATATATATATATATATATATATATATATGTTCCTTTCTGAATACGAAATATAAATAATTATTTCTTATTGATCATTCGATGATCCTTCCATTGAATGATGGGACTCCTTCATATACCGTGTGTTTAGAGTGGTAAGGCATATGGTAAAGGACACATCTCATATCACTTCATACTTGCCAACCATTAGTCGCACCCTTTGAATACTAATGCTAATTGTACCCTTTCTCTAATAAGATTAATTCAGTGCATAACTAAAACAGACTGGTTTGTGCATAATATTATTTCATTATCAGATTGTTTCAATATTGTATCTCTTATGATTATTATCGGCTAGACTAACCGCTGCCTTCTATTAATCAGTCTTTGCTCACAATTGTTGTCATTATCAATGCTTAGTAATATTTATTATTAATCATTGTTAGCATAATGCTCAGCATTTATTATCGCTGATTATCCCTTGCGGTTATGTATTTGCACACCGCACCATTCGTTATCCTTCTTATGCATTGACTATATGTATCAATGGACTTTGCTGATAATAACATAGCGATGCTTAATTATTTCACTTCTGTTATCAGTTTATAACATTTTCCTTTGTCTGAAGATAATATTATCGCTCATTGTATTTTGTCATATTCCTCTCTGGATTTAGACATCCACATAATCACTGTTTAATCATTATGTATCCCGACTTTTCCGTTTTCTATGATAACGGAAGTATTGGTTGTGAGATTCCTTACAAAAGATTCAGCCACTTCATGATTAATGATTACAGTTGGGTTTTCTTGCCGTGATACACTCACTATGATAACTAACCAATGTAATGGTCAGTCCCCTTAATCGATTATTCGACTCCTAACATATATTATTCTTGGCATCAATCAATGATTAATATGACCTTCGATGTATTATCTAAATTTTGTCTCTTCAGAGACTTCATGAAATTGATGTACTTAGTTGTCTTGTACATTATAATTTATTATTATTTATTTGTATATTTTAATTTTATTATTATTATTTATTAAAAATCCTATTTCAGAAAAGGGACATCACAAATACGTAGGGAATTGCAAAATGATCCTGTACTCACATGTGCCACTTCTTGATACTACAGCAACATTTTGTTTAATGTGACAATGATTCTTTATGGGGACAAGTTGACCACCTCATCAATTGTGGTAGGCAAGGGATCATCACCAAGCCATCAAGAACATTACAAATTAAGTGGGCCACAATTGCAAAATGTGGTCACACAAATCTACTAGTAAATGAACAAAATATAATTTGGGAACAAAAAGTGATGCATGAACATCCGAGGGAACTGGCAATCAGCATACAAAAAATATTTTCAAGTTTTGTTCCCTGCTTTGGCGTTTGTGCTTGTTTATCTATGATGGGCATCTCCAAGCATAAGGAATTCAGTGGTGCAATAAAATTTGCCAATCTGATGTTTTAGTTGAATCACCATTTTAGGCTTTGCAAGCAGTTTTCAAAAATTGTTTCTAGAAAACCCATGAAGACTCCAGTAAAATCCATTTGTAGGGTGATTTTTGGAGGTATACGTTGAATGTGCGAAAAAGAATTAAGTCATATCTTTTCCAGTTTGGGAAGTTTTTAATGTTGGAAGCTTATCGAAAAATGTTGATAGTTAACAGAAGTTGAATATTTCAAAAAATTTGAATGCTGGAGTGAAATCCTTCTACAGAGGATCTTGGTATATCATTCCGAGCACACTTGCCTATTTTCATGTGAATTGCAGAACGTTCAAATTTTCACCTGCTGGCACCCAACTTGGTCATATTTTAAGTTGATTCCTTGAAATATTTTGCTTACCCACAAAAGATTTGGATAATTTTTACTTCACTTGCTCCATATATGGCATCAAGAAAGCAAATTTCAAAACAATCATCATTAAAAAATGGAGAGGTTGCTGCGTAGGAGGAAGGAGAAGGGACATCAGGGTAGGGTGTGTGGAGAGAGGAGGCTATGAGCCATGTGGGGAAGTTCAAAAGACAAAAAATCTTGTGTAGAAATGTAAACACAAAACACATGGTATATTGCATGGGAAAATGGCTGTGCAAGTTAGAATTTAGAGAATCTTCAGCGTGGATATGTATTGTGGATATGGAGAAGTCAATCGGCAACGGAAAGTTGAAAGGCCAGCATTATTTATTTCTCAGTATTTTTTATTGTTCTAATAAAAAATGCAAAATGCTATGCAAGCCTGGAAAAACTGAGAACCAGGCATGGGGGAAAAGGAATGGAATGCATAGCAGCACTTGAAAGGAGATTTCAGACGAAATCACAAACCAAGTGAGGAGCAAAAGCAGAGTGTTTGCCTATGTGCGGATTGAGGAGTGAGATTGAGCATGAGAGGCCAATGAGAAGATCCATCTGATGTAAATTTAGCAGATTTGATTGCATTTGTAAATTGAATAGAATAGTGTTTGCAAATTTGTGTGTTTGAGAAGAACAAGGGAGAACGGTCTTCATCACAAAGGCTGAGCAATCTCATCTAACAAGTGGATGGATGGCAAGAACCACACCTTAATCAACTTCCTTGTGCCTTCAAGAGGTCAATTAGTGTTCTTGAAGTCAGTTGATGCCTTGAATCAAGTATAGAATGTTGAGACCTTGTGCAACTTGTTGAATGAGATTGTGATGAACATGGGGGCAAAGAACATTGTCTAGATAGTGACCTACAATGCAATTACATATGTCAACTACTAGACTTCTAAAGGCAAAGCACCCTACTTTGATTTGGAGCCCTTTTCTTGCTAATTGCATTGACCTTGACGAAAATCAGAAACTTGGGTGAGGAACATAGTTGAGGATGTGAGGAACATCACAAAATACATCTACATCATCACATCGGTCTTAAATATCAAAAGAAATCACAATAATGGGATGGAGCTTGTACTTTTAAGAAGTCACATGGTTCGCAACAAATTTCACCATCTTCCGAAGTATCACAACTGCATTGCCCAAACTTAATTGCCTATTGAACCAACATTCCCTTGTTTCTTGCTATACTTGTTCTACAAATGGGGATTCTTCTTGTTTTCCTCTTGTGAATTTTGTTATGGCTTTTGATAGCTTCCCAGATTTCAAGATGAGTATATAAAAATCTATGATATTGAATGAATTGAAAAGGACAGGAATACTCCTTATAAAGAAATTACAATACAGAAGTTCCTAAAATGAAAACTAACTACAATAAGGAAATAGAAAATTCAAAAGATCCTAAACTAAATGACAATTGGAACAACTGCAACATCACATCTTCAACAAGTTGTCAAATGAATACAATGAAACTCTACATGCTTGGTTCTCTCGTGGAAGACTAAATTCTTGTCAAGTTTTAGCACCCCTTGACTGTTGCAAATCAAGGGTGAAGGAACTACATGAGACATTTTCATTTCAAAAAGCATCCTTCGTAGCCATACTAGCTCACATGTTGCTTTAGCAATTCCCCAATACTCTATTTCGATCGAGGAAAGAGCCACTGCCTACTGCTTCTTACTAGTCCATGTGACTGCACTCATACCAAGACTAAAGACGTACCGAAAAGTAGACTTCTTGAAATCAATAGAGCCTGCCCAATTTGAGTCTCTAAAACCAATCAGCCAAGGATTTTTGCTTCTGCTGTAAAGAATGACAAAGTCAAGTGTCCCTTTCACATATCTTAGTACACACTTTGCTGCAACCCAATGTTTTGCCTTAGGGGCTAACATAAAATGAGATATGTAGCTCACAGCATAAATAACATCAAGTCTAGTGGTTGTAAGTTAGATGAGACTACCAACTAGATGCCTGAATGTGGGTTCATTCACCACTAGTGAATCTAATTTGGTTGATGATTTCAACCCTTTCTCCATAGGTGTAGAAGAAGGTTTGCAATATGTCATCTTGAACTCATCTAGAGAACTTCTGTCATAGTTCAACTAAGAAATGAAAATGCTATCACTGCCAAAGCTCTACACTAAGACAATAATATTGTAGTCCCAAATCGCTCATATCAAACCCCTGACACAAATTCAGTTTGATTTTCTCAAGCAATTGTGCCCCGTTACCAATAATAATGATATCATTCACATAGATGACAAGAAGAATGATTTCATTACCAGCGCTTTTTACATACAAGTTGGTATCCAAAGGACTTCTATGAAAACACTGTGCAACTAGATACGTATCAATCTTGATGAGCCATGCTCTAAGGTCTGCTTTAGGCCATAAACAACCTTTACCAGTCTGCATACCTAATGCTCTTTGCTTGCAACCTTGAAAACTTGAGGCTGCAACATGTAGACTTCTTCCTCCAAATCATCATTGAGGAAGGCACTCTTCATGTCCATTTGATGGGCTTTCTAACCAAACTATGTTACAATGGCTAGAACCAGTCGGATGGTGCTCATCTTTGTTGTAGGGGCAAAGGTTTCCTCATAGTTGACACCTTTCTACCGGAAGCTTTTAGCCACCAACCCATCTTTGTATTTATCAAGAGTTCTATCAACTTCGTACTTCACTTTATAGACCCAATGGCAACCAATGGGTTTATTCCATGGAAGACCTAACAAAACCCAAGTGTTGTTCTTCAAAAGACTATGATACTCATCTTCCATAGCCTTTTTCCATTCAGGTTTCCCTTTTGCCTTTGAATAATTATGGGGCTCATAAACACTCTAATGTTGACCATAAGAGCAAAATTGTTTGTATTCTTTTTGCTCATGTCTTCGGATGATCTACACTCAACAAGCACATCATCGTAAGCTTTGCCCACCACTTAGGTCGGAGAGTAGAACCATCTTCTTTCCAAATCAAGACGATCATCATGACTTAAGCTACCCAGAACAAAGTCATCTAGATGCAGATCCAGGTTATCCTGAAGCAAATCAGGTGGTACAATGTCATGCCTAAGAGATTCCACAAGTTCAGGTTCGGAATCAACAGAATCCCTCCCTTCAGGTAAAGCTAAGGGACACACAAATCTTGTCTATATAGGCAGATCTTCAACACGTTAGATGGGAGAAGAGAGCAAAAAGGGCCAACCTTCTTCATGATAAACCACATCTCTACTGAATGTACAATGATCGATGTCCACATCAATTAGCCAATAGGCTTTATGATTGTCATTGTAGCCTACAAGCATCAACTTCTAGCTTTTAGACTCCAATTTGGTTCTCTTTGCATCTGGAATCCAGGCATATGATGTCAAACCAAAAACCTTCAAGTGGTTGACATTTGGTTTCCTCCTAGGCCATGCTTCCTCTAGGGTCTTCTTCTTGACTGCCTGCGTGGGAAACCGATTCAGAAGGTATACTATATTATACACTACCTCTGCCCAAAACTTATTAGGGACATTTCTATGCTCCAATAGAGACTGGGCCATTTCCGTAATTGTATGGTTCCTCCTCTCAACAACACCAATTTGTTGAGGGGTGTATGGTGTGGTAAGCTAACACTTAATATCGTGTTTAGTGCAAAAGGAAGTGAATTCATTGGAATAGAATCCCCACCCCCATTATCTGACCTAAGAGTAATGATCTGACATCCTGACTCTTTTTTAACTAAAGCTTTAAACATTTGGAATTCATTAAAGACATTTAATTTTGCCTTTAGGAAAAATGAAAAATACCCACATTTTCCTACTAAAATCATCTACAAACAAAAGAAAATACTTAGTACCAGTGACCAATGCAGTATTTCATTGGTCCACAAACATCCGCGTGAACCAGCTGCAAGACCTTGGATGCTCTCCAAGAGTCCCTTTGAGAAGGGAGTCTCATGTTGCTTCCCTACCTGCAAGCTCCACAGACACCATGTGTCCAAGACAAAATCTCAAGTAAGCCATCTACCCTAAGAGTAATGATCTGACATCTTGACTCTTTTTTAACTAATGCTTTAAACTTTTGGAATTCATTAAAGACATTTAATTTTGCCTTTAGGAAAAATTAAAAATACCCACATTTTCCTACTAAAATCATCTACAAACAAAAGAAAATACTTAGTACCAGTGACCAATGCAGTATTCATTGGTCCACAAACATCCGCATGAACCAGCTGCAAGACCTTGGATGCTCCCCAAGAGTCCCTTTGAGAAGGGAGTCTCATGTTGCTTCCCTACCTGCAAGCTCCACAGACACCGTGTGTCCAAGACAAAATCTCAAGTAAGCCATTTACCTGGTTCTCAAGAGATATGAGAGGTTGAGGTGTCCATACCCTTGATGCCAAAGAGAACTAATCAATGAACTCTTCACAGCCACTGCAAGCTCCTCAAACTCTCCAGTATCAACTAGGCAAAATAATCCATGATCTTCGAGGCTCGCTACAATTGTTTTACTAGACTCCTTGTTAACAATGTGAAACTTGTGTGCACTAAAGATAATATCCAACTTTGGACAATGTCGCATAATTTAAATCACAGAGAGCAGATTGAGCTCCATGCCCAGAACATAGTATAAATTGAAAAATATTAGATTTCTCCCACCCAATTTAATCTAAATGTTTCCCTTGTCAACAACTATATACTCTTCACCTTCGCCAAAGATCACTAAATTAGAGCAAGCCGTGTCCTCTGCGAACCACTCTCTTGTGTGTAAAGTGTCAAGAAGCTCCAAAATCAATGTACTAGGAAGATGAATTGACATGGTTGCCAATCTTTTGGCCATAAACACATAAAAGACAGTCTCCTTCTGCTCAATATCGCTCTGCAACATGTCCATTCTACTGAGACCCTCCCTAATTGGATTTTTCATCAGGGAACGATTTCCTGCATTGCTTCTTCATAGTAATAACATGTGATAGCCTTCTTGGAACTCTACTCAGGTATGCCTTGTCCTTTTCGCTGAAAGGTGTTGCCTTTGTCTTTGGCAGTAATTTGTAAATGCTAGTACCACAGTGGTTGTTTGGTTGTCATTCCCAAACTACTACTTCCACTTGTCCTACTGTAGGAGCTTGTTGTACAGTTCATCAAACTTCAAATCAACATTGGTGGACATAATGTTGAGAGTTTTGAAGTGGTCATAAGATTGTGGTAAGCTTTTTAATGTGATATCCACCATATCCCCTTCTCCCATCTTGCAACCAATGGCATCCAATTGATTGCAAATATCCTTAATTTTCACGAGATGCTCCTACAAAGACATCTTATCATCCATCAGAATTTAAGATGGCATATTCTTCAGAAAGAATGTTCTACCCTTGTCTAACGTTTCATGGAGACTTTTTAGTTGCGTCCAAATCTCCGCAACAATCTTTCCAAACGACAATATTGGAAGCATATCATTGGTGACTGATACCTTGATGAGAATAATTGCTTCCTAATTGTGCTCATCAAACTTGTCCTAGTTTTTGCCTTCCATCGTGTGATGAGCAGATTTTTACCAAGAACAATCTAATCCAGGCATCGGCATTCAAAAATTCTGAGCATGTGTTGTTTCCACGTGTTGTAATTCTTTCCATTGAACAACTTATTTCTTTCCAACATAATGTTGGTCAACGATGCCATCTCTCCCGTTTTCCAATACACAAAAAAGGTGTCCAAAGAAGAGCCGCAGTACCAAACTTCAAAAATTTTGATTTTTCAAGTCAAAAGCAATCAAAAACCCTTCTGGCATTAATCTCAAGACAATCTATTGAAGAAAAAAAATGATACCCCCGATTTCAAAAATAATCAGTCAAAAAGAACCCACGATTTTCAGTGCTAAAATTGCCAAAAAAAACTGCAAAATAATCCAAAATCTCCAGCTATAGAGAATACCTGTACTAGAAAAAAATTTCAGCGAATCACAATTTTGCAGATAAAATTTTCTAGTCGCATAAAAAAACCCAAATAATTGTGGCATAATAATTGCCACAATGAGAAACTTGCGGTGTTAAAAACCCTCGTGAGCTCAAAAAACCCAGACTTGAGCAGAAAAAATGCAGCCTGATCACACCTGCAAATTACGGCGGCAAAAAACCTTCATTGTTGGCTGCAAAAGACAAAATGTTTTTCCTTTGAAGAAGAAAATGACATGATTGCAAGAGAGTTGTGGCACTGTAGGTACGTGGGATTTGCACAGAAGAACCACGAGTTGAAATCCCACGCAGAAAGGCCTCAAAAACAATGCACGACCTTTTTAAAAAATGTGATTTTTAGGGACAAAATTGCAGAATAAACCCTCAAAAAAAGGAGGCATGATTCCTTCAAAATGGTGCAGACAAAAATGACTCGTTGTGCCCTTTGGCTGACATAAGGCAGATCATGACTTGAAGGAACATGCGACCACCATTTTTCAAAAAACCTCCACAAACTGCTTTAGACACTGCTTGCAAAAAAAAAAGCTTCAACTTTGTTTTAAAAGATCAAACAAGAACTTTTAATACAAAAAAGAAACTTTTAGGAAAAACAACAAATTCTTATAAGAAAAATTTGCCAAAAAATATAACTGTGCTCTGATACCATTAAAATGTATGGTATTGAATGAACTGAAAAGGAAAGGAATACTCCTTATAAAGAAATTACAATACAGAAGTTTCTAAAATGGAAAACTAACTACAATAAGTAAATATGCAATTAAAAAGATCCTAGACTAAATGACCATTATACAAACATCGCCAATATTACTTTAATAGTATAAGAGAGTCATTTGACATAGTTTTCCCCTTACACTTGCTAGGATGTTCTCAATTGCGCAATTCACTGGAAAAATTCTACAATTTTTCACCATTTTGCATTTTCAAGTGGGATAACCAACTTCGATGAAGAATGTGATTCTATCTTTTATTCATACACAACTTTGGAGCAGTCCCAAGTCTTTTTAGCTTTCATTGTTGTTCCATGTGGGTTGAACCTCATTGAAAACACTAAACAGGATAATCAACTTGGCATTCCAAATGCCCTTGTCAAAATTTCTCTGATCATCTCTAGCTTGTACTAGTTTGGGGGTTGTTCCAAAAAACAATATTCCACAGATCTTCAAACTCAAGTTGAGTTTGGACTTCACATTTCCAAGCTGAAAATTTGTCACCTCTCAGTACATGAGAGTCCAGAATCATTAATTTCAAGGCATTTGAAGCTATTTCTGATCCTTATCCTTTCAAAATGTTGATTCCTCTTGCTTCTCCCTAACTATTTATAGGTTTGATGACACAAATGTTGTTGCAACTTTATCAGGTGTTAGATGCAATAATTCGTCCTGATGGCTTTACCCATCAATACAAATTAGAAACGCCATTTATACAAATGTGGCTTGTTTGTTAGAAAATGTAACAAATAAATAAATGGCTTCTAGATTTCCAGAAATTAAAAAAAATATTCCAGAACGTAAATAGTTTTTTTAAGTGCAATAACTGAAATTGATATTATTTTGCCGTCTTTGTTTAAAAAGTATATGAATATGTGCTTTTGTATTTTAATGTAATTTTTGCCTTTTAATTTCAAATTTTAGAATAGGTTACAAATATTTTTCATTTCTTCAACTTAAAGATATTCTTCCAGTTTATAAAAAGGCATTAAACTTCGACAACAGATGGAGGAAAAAAAATTGCACTGTTTAATCTTCACCATCAAGCAAACTAAGGAAAATTAAAAATGTACCTTAGAAAGTGTAGGATTCGATGTTTATTTCTCTTTTTGTGAAGACACAGATTTCTGCTTCTTTCGCACAGTCAGCCAAGAACTTTGGTGCTTTCTTTTAGCAAATGACACTCCTTCAATTTTTTGTCATGTTATATCATGTAGGGTTTTACATTTATTTCTCCATCAGATAAATGCAGCAATCCTTCTAGGCAGCAAACAACACATTGATTTTTTTTTTAAATTCACAACAGCATGATTGATACTACAATGTCATGAACACCTTTATCCCATTCTAGAACCACACTCTAGTATTCCTCTAATACCAGTGCCTGTAGCACTGTTGTCTTCTATCCTTTACACAGATTCTTACACCCAACCCTCACAACTTCCATGCTGCTGTTATTTTTCTATGCATCACATGGCAAGATTATAATGATTGCTCTGATACCGTGACGAATTTGGGACCATCATTGGGTATTCTTTTATTCAGCAAAGGAAGACTAAATATAATGAGAATGTTGTTGGTTAAGATCAAACTGACCAACTAAGAACTACCAATTTATTACAAATAATAATGAGTATTATTAGTATTAATACAATGATGTAATATAATATTATTTATTTATGTTGGTGTCTCGTGGCTAGGAAAGCATAAGAATGCAAATAGAGGATACATATAAATCTCATCAAATCCTACATGTAGAATTGGAAAACAAAAATAGCATGGGGAAAGGAACAGGTGACAAAGTGGTGGATTTGTGTCTCACAGTATATAAGTCAATTTCAGCTTCTTTTCATGAAATATTGAATTCATGTGTGTTTTGACTTTTGAGCATCATCAACTATCAATTGTGATTTAATAACTCTTTAAATTTGTTATTTATATTATTCGAGAATGCTCTCCGGCATTTTTTTATCCATTTAATGATCTGGTTTTTAATTGGTGTCACAAGTTTAGCACAACTTTTAATCTGGAATGCTTTGTTGTACAAATTTATATTATTCGAGAATGCTCTCCGGCATTTTTTTATCCATTTAATGATCTTGTTTTTAATTGGTGTCACAAGTTTTAATCTGGAATGCTTTGTTGTCCATCTAATATTTGTATTTGGGCATTTGTTATCTTCCCAGCTTGTACTCTTTTCTTCTTTATTCCTTTTCTATTTTCAGCTCTCTGCTTTAATATTTCCAAACAACTTAAATATAATGCAAACACGTATAATAACTTGACAAAAATTGATACATAAAGAGATGAAAGGGTAACTTAAATGACACTACTAAACACATAATCAAAAAAGGAAGTTCTCAAGAAGCAAGAAAAAAACAAACTCTTAGTCTTGAGTACTCATGCCAGACATTACCTGCATTGTAATATCCTGAGAGTCATAAAACATTGAACTTAAACTTTCCAAAACTAAAATGCACGGTCTTGTTCCCGCAGCATCTTCATGAGAAACACCTTCCACCTATAAAATAACCAGAAATAAAAATATCAGAACATTTTCACGAGAAGAATATCTTGATAGAATGCTGAAAATAAAAACAAGAATAGCCTTCAAAAGTTTGAGAAACTAGTGGAACGGCATATATAATTACTCACAAACAATGCTTCAAATAGTGGCTCCAGATCATCTCGACTGCACGGTTTTGCTAAGTTTGTTGAAGAGGTCAAATGCATCATATAAGTCTGCACACATTATAATATAAAATCAATGATAACAAAGTCAATATGAAAATACATAGACACCATATGCATTATCCACAAGCATATAAAGGGATTACTAAACTAGAATTGTAAAGGAAGTAAAACCATATAACTATGCATGCATTGATCAACTGTGACATACTAACGTAAGGATAAAAGGCTTTAAAAATATATAGAAGATATCAAATATCAGCAAATACTCTTCCCCAGTCTGTAAATACCTTTAGTAGTACACACAGTAGCTGAATATCATCATGTGACAATTTCTCTTGGGATATATCACATCTAAGATGGAAACCTCTACGGCGTAAAAGAAAACCCGATAGAAGCACCCTTGTTTCTGCCACTTGCCTAGATATATGTCCTGCTCCTTGAAGTGCGGATAGTATTGTCCACTAATGAAACAAAACCTAGAATTAGTGTTATGTCATCAAGAAATAATCAGCAGCAACAAAAAAAGAAATTCAATAAATATCAACCTCTCTAATGCTACACATGTCAAAGCCACAGTTAAAATTTAAAGTGATTCAACATGATTTCCAAAGCCAAAAAGGTCACTGAAATGCCATGATTTAATGGTGGATCAAATACCTCATATACATAAATTGCAAAAATGAAAATACTCAAGACTCGAAATGTCATTACACAATGAAACTTCAAATTACAATCAACATTTAATATTCGTATTCTTCTTCATTACAAGCATCATACACAGTCCTGGGTACTTCATATTTTGCTTATAAATATTTGAAGGCTTTATACAGAGATTCACTTGGTATATTCATACAGAGATTTTATTTCATATGCATGCACATATTTAGGTATATTCGCTTAAGTACAGCCCTTGGGTTCTACATGAGTGCCCAGGTTTCCTGTGGATCCTGTCGTACCTGAAACATACCTATACCGGAACCCGAGCGTTACCAGCAGTAGCCAGTAACTTAGAATACATTATAAAACTCATTATTTTTTTATAAAACTCTTTCTTTTCTAATTTTGAAGTGGGCCCCTCCTTCCAAGTTCGCCTTAACATTCTTATTACTGATTGGTAGTTAATTCCTACTATTTGGAGTCCTTTCATTAGTATTTGGCATCATTGCATTAAGAATAATGAAATTAAGAATGTTGTTACAGTCGTGCTACATGCTCAGAATCATATAGCAGACTGTTTGAAAGGTGTTGGGAAAGTCTGAAAAGTGCATTATAGACCTAGAACATGCATCTTTATGTCATTTTGTGGCAAGGTGCCATCTTGCTATAACAGACCTATATCATGAACGAAACTGTATAGCAGACCTGTTTGTATTAATATCAGTCCACTAACAATGAGCTGGAGGTGTAGTTTCAGAATTAAATGATAGTGGTGTGTTTCAATTTGGAAGGTGGGAAATTGTTCTTGTTGCTATTGACAATGCATTCCAAATTATGTTCTTGGGTGTGTTTCAATTTTGTATGTTATTATTTTAATATTACATGCATATTGAAAATGAATTCCGAATTATGAATGCATATTGAGTATTGAGTTTGACTATTGAGTTGTTGTATGCTAAGGTTCTATAATGTTTAAATGGCATGCTTTATCCATGTTTTCATATGAATGTAATGTATATTTCCAAATTTCCCTATATATTTTGAATTTTCCCTATATTTATATGGTCGTCCCCTTTGTTGTCCCCTATTGTCCCTGTCCCAAAAACAAAACATTTATAGGCTTTACTTTTGAAAGAATATCCTAAAAAGGTACCTTCATCTGCTCTAGGGTCAAACTTACCAAGATTATCTTCATCACTTTTAATGTAACAAGGGCTGTTAAAAACTTCAAAATATTTAACTGAAGTTGCCTTACCATTTCATAGTTCATATGGTGTCTTGTTATGTTTTTCTCTAATCAGCCCTCTATTATGAATACAAATAGCAGTATGTACTGCTGGCGAAAAAAAATGTCATCTCGAAAACTCATCCCCCCGTCCCCTATTGTCCCTGTCCCGGAAACAAAACATTTATAGGCTTTACTTTTGAAAGAATATCCTACAAAGATGCCTTCATCTGCTCTAGGGTCAAACTTACAAATATTGTCTTCATAACTTTTAATCTAAGTTACCAAATTCTTCCCCAGCAACCCCAAAGTCTGGTCTGGTTCTTGCAAAAGTCTGGTCCTTATCACATTCTTGCAAAAGTCTGCCCAAATTCTGTGAGACGAACCCGGCACAAGTTTTGCCATTTTTTTTATGGTGAATTTGGACTAAAACATTAATATATATGGTGGTGTATTTTGCAATGTTGTTTTACTATTAGCGTAGTGGTGTATGAACTTATTTGCTGCTGCATATATACACATATGCACACGCGCGCACACACACAACATATATTTTTGTACGAACAAACCCAAAATGAATTCAAACCCACCCCAAAAAAAATATGAACGAATTTTGAACCCGAATCTCGAACCCGCATCCAAACCCGAATCCGAACCGGCAACTTAGCTTTTAATGTAACAAGGGCTGCTAAAAACTTTAAAATATTTAACCGAAGTTGCCTTACCATTCGATAGTTCATATGGTGTCTTGTTATGTTTTTCTCTAATCAGCCCTTTATTCTGAATATAAATAGCAGTATGGAGTGCCTCCAAAAAGCATCACTCACTTTAGAATCATTCATCATGCTTCGAGCTATTTCTTGCACTGGTCTATTTTTCCTTTCAACAAAACCATTTTATTGAGGTGTTCTAGCAATTGAGTATTGTCTTTTAATTCCATGTTTCTCACAAAAACTTATGAAATCATTGGAAGTAAACTCTCCTCCATTGTCTGAACACAAGCATTTGATTTTCAAACCTTTCTCATTTTCAACCAAGGCTTTAAAAGCATTGAACTTCTATAGAGCCTCTGATTTCTCCTTCAGAAAAGTAACCCAAGCATACGTGAAAAATCATCAATTAAGAGAAAGAAATATTTCTCACCTTGTAAGCTTACAAATCTTGTAGGTCCACACAATTCGGCATGTATCAGCTCAAGAGATTTAATGCTTGAAAACTCCTTTGATTTGAAGCTTCTTGTTTGTTTGCCTAGTTGACACTCTTTACACACAAGTGGCTCTCTGCTACTCTCAACAGATGCACTCATCCCATCTGTATCAACTGCACCTATGATTGTGATTGATATAGCCACATCCTCAACACATCCATCAACACGACCCATGGATATGAAATCATCATCAACTGCCACCGTAGACGACTGCGCAATATTTGTAGCTGGTGAAGACTGTACCAAACTCAACTCAACGGTAAAATCCTCAACCCGTGACTGAGACTCACGAAGGGCCAACTATGTGCTCTCCGAGGAGTACATAGTCACCTCAAGTTCATGAGTGAGTTCATCTACGTCCTCTTCCTTTTCCCTCAACGCATCATAACAAGTACAATCCCACTCGAGAAGATAGTCTCTGTCAGCTAGTAAGTGTAAATAATTTTGTTTCATTATTCCAATGGCCTCTCAAAATGTATGAAACTCAGTAAGGGAAAGACTATTATTACAATGCTCATCTGTCACGAGAGTACTCCAACCATAAGTTGCCAACATCTGTCGAGCAACATCAAAATGTTCTAAGGTTGTAGCAATCATACTGTCATTAACCTTCAATTGACCAATCAAATGTTGAGGACTCTAAAAACCATGACTCCCATGCAAGTCCTCTAAATCAAAGTTTGCATTGTAATATGAGGTTGTATCCACATCACTCACCCATTTCTTGAGGACTTTCATGTGACATCTCATTGGTACCATCTTGCACATGTGTGAACACCGCTATCTCATGCTTATGCAAGGAATTAACACTGCTGCCATAACATTCAGAATTGTTACGAGTTAACTTTTCCATGCAATTTTCGTTCTCAGCACCAGTATCATGGGTGCCAATACTCACGGTCACCCCATAACACTTTCCAGGTTTACCATGACTTCCAATTCTTCATCATTAAGTATCTTGTGCCCAACATTTTTCTTAATGTAAGTCTGATTATTACCCTCTATAGGATCGGTTGAAAGCTGGTCACTAGCTGCTGAAAATTCATTGTATAGGTTTCTAGACACGTCACCTACACGGACCTCTTGTTTCTCTTTCTTTTCGCTTTGTGATGCAGACCCCTTAAAATGGAAGCCATATAACGTGCTAAACTGTCTATGGTTGTTGGGTTTGAAAGCAATTCATCCATCATTTTTTTATTTTGCCTAATCTTTTCCAAGTTTTTCATTATGGCATTTGACTGCTTCCTGGAAATAGCCATGTTGTTCAACTACACTTCCAAACTGTAGTGTGTTGATCACTCAAAAACAAACATGTGAGCTCAATGATTTCCAACCCCAACAAATTGGCAGGAAACCGCTCTGCTACCACTGTAAGAACCCCAATAGGCACTAACTTCACCACTATAATATCCCTTCCCTTAATTGTTGACTTGTAGCTCAAGCAATATTCTCAAACAATTGTCATGAAACCTCTATCTTGTTGTCATTTGTTTTCAAATTGTTTTTGCTTGCTTGGAATGGTTTCAAATGAAGTTTAAATGCTTGCAAATGATTACTAACAAATCTAGGCAAAGAACTAAGATGCAAATGCAATCCTTTTTGCCTTTTAGAATGCATACATATGATTTCTACATGTAAAATGTGCACCTACAGCCAATGGACATTTACAAAAACACTTGGCATGAGAACTAATTTGCTAATTAAGAGCAGTATAGATATGAACATTACATCGAACATTTGGTGTGCAACTTATTCCATCTTATCTAATTCAAGCAATTTACAATGTAAGATATTTGCGAGAAATTGACACTTAACTATTTAACAAATGTTATGACAACCTGGTGACCAGCATGGCTGTCACTTCTTTTCACCCCAGCATTCATTGTAATGACTCCATACAAGCATTAATATTTCCTAACTCAGACGCTGGATGTATTAGGAAGCCCAAACGATGATCAATGACTCCTCATAGCTAAATGCCACTCCTTGGAAACCCACGTGAGGACCAAAGGAAGTTGTGGCTCATGTATTTCTAGTACGGCAGCCTCTAATATGGATGATTTCTACCTTATAAGCCAGGACCCCAATGCTGGTATCATCAAATGATATCTGCAATTGATCTTCACAAAAATCTGAAACTATCATTCACCAAATTCAATGCCCCTAGCTCTGTAATGGTCTCTGACTGAAACCATCTCCCAACTTGCACAATTCATTGGGTCTCTCACCAATTCCAAGTGTTGATATGCTTGTAGAATTCACAATTCCTAAGCCAATCTGAAACCCTTAGAAAATTTTCAAGGCTTCACCAAATGCTAACAAAATCAACCATTCTCATAAGGCCTTGATTTTCCTCCTTTTTGCCTTTATATCATATTCGAACCATGAGGCTTCAACAACAAGGTACTTCAATGATTTGATATTTTCTTTTGTTGTTGACCTTATATTATATCATCAATAAAGTGTAACTTTTCAATGAGTATTAATTACTCATTACCCTCAAAATGGCCCCACTTTATTATAAAGTCAATTTATAACTTTATAATATAATATAAACAATTAAACATCAATAAAGGCCATTAAAATATTAATATCTCATTAAATACTCATTATTTTGACAAGTCGTCTGAACCAAGAGATCAACCAATGTTTCCATTGCGCATCCAATTGCCTTACTAAAAATAGTAAAGATCCACCTATATCAACTCGTGATTTTCTATAATTAGCAAATCCCTAAATACCTGATCAACAAAGATGTCGAGGGTCATCACTACAACTGAGGCCGGTCCAGATGCCTTGCCAAATATAGAAATGTTGGACAAATGACTTACTATAAATAGTAAGTGTACCAAACTGACCCAAACGAAGAGCAGTCCTGAACACTTCTGACCTCTAGAGTGGGAAAATAGTCTCTGGCTCAACCAACTGAGACCCTCTATCCAACTGATTAGCCTATGAGGGTCGCAATGATAGGCCAATCCCTCGACCTCTAATGCTCATCAAAATGGGGACATTACAGTACCAAATGTCTTTTTCACTTTGTGCAAGTTTGCACAATCAAGGACTCTTCAACAACCTCTTTGTCCTTCCAAACTTTAGTAACTTCCTTTGTTTTATCCTTTTTCTCATCCTTCTTGCTCTGCTAAGAGAAATCTGCCATTTCACTTTTGCAACCTTTTGCAATCTGACCAAGGTTATAAAATTTATAGCATACTACATTGTACTTCCTTGAAGGCATCATTTCTGATTTTTTATGACAAATCCCTTGCATTATCAGCATTGGTCTTTTGTTGTTATTCTTTAGTAGATTTAGAATATTGACCTTCATCAAGGTCGACTCCACCCTTATCGGTAGATTGCTTTTGTGAGCCTAAAATGTCATCTTAAGACAGATCATTTCTGATTTATCTTCTCATGATTCAACAATGTTGAAGACTTACCTAACTTTATAAGTGCAACAACTAAAGCTTCAAGTCTTTCACAATCTTCTTCTTTAAGCTAAAGCTATTTTCAAAATTCTTCTTTAGTGTTCTTCCCTTCTTCAATCTGAAACATCAAATCTACTATCAGTTTTTCTGCATCCTTTAAGGCTTGAGATTTCCTGGATTTTTCTTCATTCTCTTCTTGTAGCGGCACTTTTAAATGCTGATTTTTCTTCTTTCTCTTCTTGTATCCACAGGCCTGTGGTGCGCTTCCTGGGAGCCTACAGAGGACATCCCAGCACATCCAAACGCGTTAGTGTACTCACTAATAACTAATAACTAATTACTATCGTGTTTTAACAATAACATTACCAATACCCCCTCCAAACCTCTAGTCCACATGATAGTAAACAAGAACCTTCAAAAGTCTTCATCACATAGATATAAAACAGGATTTCAAACTTATGAGCCACAAGTCGGCTATGATTTGTCGATATCCTATACACCCTTTCAAGTAGTCTTCCACAAAATTTTTTGCTGCCTTTCTTTAACGTTGACTATGTTCTGGAATCCTCCGTGGACATGTATGTTTTATTTAATATCAATATCATTATTATATTATTGTAATTATATATTATTATTTATTTATTCTATTATTATATTCATTTATTAATCATAATATTATTAGTAATATATTATTAGCAATTTATTTATTCTATTATTAATATTAACATCTAATATATTATTTAGAATTATGTATTATTATTTATTTTATTTAATCAATGTAATTATAATTATAAATATATATTATTTATTTGTTTAATCTTATATTTTAATTTTTATTATAATTTTGTATATTTCTTGCGTTTCTTTGCATATATATATATATATATATAAACGCATCTAAACCCCCCCAAAAGAAAATTCATGCATTAGCGCACCCGATTCTAGCACCCGCAACTGCATCCACACCCGAATCAGCAACTTAGATGTAATATAATATTAACATTATAATATTCATATTAATAATTCAATACATTATCATATAAAATGATGTTATAATTAATATTTTATATTATATAAAACTTATATAAAAACGATGAACATTAAACATTAGACTCGATGGCTTACCTGCCGACGGCTATCAAAGAACATGACCTTTGAGTCGCTCGACCCTCTTCACCTTATAAAAGGTCGACGACATAATGGAAAAAGAAGGGAGGGAGGAAAAATCCAAGCAGCACATCTATTGAGATATATTGGGGAGTTCATCAATCACTGCGGTGCTAATAAATAATATTTGATCCCAACGTCCAACAATAAGGATCGTAGATCAAGTATCCTATCTGATCAAGCGGTCTCATAGTATAATCCAAGGTTCATTAATCAGAGATAGTGATAAAAAAATTTAGGTGATTATAATTCCCTTTACATTGTCGTAAACTATAAGTTCTCATCAAATATATGCTACGATCAATATAAATTCCATATCATCGATCCAGCATCAACAATAGGGGTTCGGAGATATACATAAATATATATCAGAATCAATTCTACTTAGTGAGGGAGACATACGAATCTAGAGGACTAAGTGGAAGTTCCTTGAAAATGTAACATCAAGTTCAATAGATATGGGAAGGATTAGAATATATATTTGATCATCGACAAATAGAAAATATGAAGGAAAATATGATGCAAGAGCATCCTTGGGTCGTTGGCAATCTTGCATCACCCAAAAATATTTCCCTTTTGTTTATTTGTTGTTTTGTTCCATTTGGGCAATTTCTGTGTTTTAGGTAGTGATCGGTCCAGTTGGCTGGTTTTCTTATGCGATCCTGTTGGTGTGTTCTAGACATCAAGGAGAATCTTTGTCTAGCTTTGCATCATGTTTCATTCTTTCTTGGAGAAAATATCAAAAGATTGGTCCGGTCCTATATTGTTCTTCCTGTTCTAACGACCAGATTGGTATGATTTGGCTTGCAATGGTGTTTCACGATCGGCGATGCTAAATTGGTGTATTGTTCGATGATCTTATGCTCATGGTCGACCTCCTTGTGTGATCGCACTTCATTCCATAACTATTTGGAGGTATTCTTATGGATTTAGGTCCTGACCTATATGTTGTAATACATTTTCTTCTTCTTCGAGAATGTGATCTTTTATGGCCGACTTGTGGCTTGCGATCTTGTATATA